>JBBBDQ010000906.1:685000-825000 GCA_037127315.1 Ascarosepion bandense | reverse complement strand
GTTCTGGATAACAAGGTAAATTATATCTGGCAGGAAGGCCACTGATTGGGAGATTGAAGGTTTTGAGGAGCCTGGTACCAACTCTTAATTGCTGTTGTTCCAATGTCCACCTTGACTCAAAATGGATCCCAACTATGGGCAAATAGTGAGAACAAAAAGACAAATTTATTAAAATTCATGAAGGACAAGAAATTTCAGCGAGTCGTGATAACCTATGTCCTGAAGGTACACAGCACATAGAAGAAGAAAAAGAACGAGCTTGAGTAAGTGGATGGTGGAAAATGGTTTAGGAGAAATAACAAAAAGACAAAATTTATTAAAATCTACAAAGGTAAGGAAGTTGTGGAGAGCCATGATCGCCTACATTCTGAGAGGAAATGAGACATAGAAGAAGAATGAGTTTGAGTAAATGGATGAGGGAAAATGGTCTAGGAGAAATAACAAAAAAAAATTTATTAACAGCTACAAAGGTAAAGAAGTTGTGGAGAGCCATGATTCTACATTCTGAGAGGAAATGACACATAGAAGAAGAATGAGTTTGAGTAAATGGATAGTAGAATATGGTTTAGGAGAAATAACAAAAAGACAGAATTTATTAAGAGCTATAAAGTTAAGGAAGTCGTGGAGAGCCATGATCGCCTACATTCTGAGAAGAAATGACACATAGAAGAAGAATGAGTTTCCATTAATGGATAGTGCAACAAAATTTAGGAGAAATAATAAAAAGACCAAATTTATTAAGAGTTAGAAAGGACAAGAAATTTTGGAGAGCTATGATCACTTACATCGTAAATGTACACGGCACATGGAAGAAGAAGAATTAGCTTGATTAAATGGATGGATGAACAAAGTTTAGGAGAGATAAAAATAACAAGGTTTATTAAGAACTGCAAAGGACACGGAATTGTGGAGATCCATGATTGCTAACGTTCTAAAGGTACACGTCACATACTAGTCAGTCAGTTAAGTGCCATACGTAATACACGCTTGGACGATCATCTCTCGAAAGAGACATGACTGACTGGGCAGATGATTATCCTGCAGTAGGTTGCCATTGCTTTCTGTGGTAGACTGGTTGCCGACTAAGGCTATAAAACCCAATCTGTCCTATTATTTAACCCATAACTGGAAGGAATAGGTGGATTAATACCTTTCCCAAGGGTATTTGCGCGTAAGTGCATGCAATGAATTCACATACTAGAAGCAGCCATATTAAAAGTAATAGTTTCCAATTTTTTTAGATTAGCCACTCATTAATTTTGAATGCCTTTTCTTTAGTCTTATTTTCATTATGCCAGAAAAAAAATAAAACAAAAGCAACTGAAATAATTTCTAGAAATTCTAGAATTAAGATGTAATTTAGTTGACGTAAAACTATTGGTTATTTACAGTATTTACATTATTCGCACTATTGTTTTCATCTTTGTTGCCATTTGTACGACGTTTTGTAACTCATGACTACCAAAAAAGAGGCTTGGCACAAGGAATAAGAAGGATATACCCCAGTGATCATAATAAGCAGTTTGGTTAAAAATTTCTAGCACCTGAAGAAGGCCGGAGCATACAACAGCCAAAGCATGTACAAATGGCAACAAAGATGAGAACAATAGTTCGAATAATGTAAATTTATAGTAATATTAATAAGAAATAATGACAGATTAAAAAAAATCAAATTAAAAATTGTTTACATTTTGAGGATGAAAATGGAGTTAGCAGGTATAGACTTGAAAAGATCCCAACAAGAGGTGTGCTTTCCTTAAGTTGGTAACTGAGATTTACTTTATCATGATGGCCTTCTATGGCCGAATTGTTAACAGCACACTTTGACTTCAAATTTACATGCAAAGCACCAATAAAAACAGAGACTTAAACAAGTTTTATGTTGATTACTACACAACACATCATACTATTCTTTGATTGCTAACAGAAAAATTTTTTATGAAGAACTCATATTTGGTAATATATATTTTTATTTTTGGCAGTGATTTGGAGATTGCCAAAGCCCAACTCCCAAAGAATATTGCTGCTCTTGCTCGAGAGATCAACCTTTTGCCTGATGAAGTAGAACTTTATGGCAAGAAAAAGGCCAAAGTTTCTCTGAAAGTTCTGGATCGACTCAAAGAAAGTCCTAACGGCAAATATGTGGTTGTTGCTGGGTAAATATTGTCCCTTTTTTTTTTTTTCATATGCATTAAATAAAAATTAAAGTTTTTTGTTTTTAATCAGTTCACTCCAAGCATAGCAATAATACTGCTAAAATGCAAGGGAGTAAAAAAGAATAAAAAGATTTTAGAAGTAACTGTACATTTAATATCTAGTCCTTTTCAAAACACCAGGTAGGAGTGTAAACCATATCATAAGAAATCCCATCTTCCATTATTGAAAGGAAAATTTATTAAATAAAAAAAAAAACAAATACCAGGATGGACAAAATAATGGAAACACCCAGTATTATAATAGCATAATTTGGAAAATCTAACTAAGCTGTCAAAAACTTGTCTATTTTTATGTTTGTTGATCTAATATTAGCAATACTTCATTTTGTGGTTAAAATTGTTGTTCTTTTTACAGATATTATTTAAATAAGATCATTAAAATTTATTAAAATGAGGAAGCTATCTGATTTTCAGAGGTCAAATTTGTGCTCAGATGGCAGATGCTACCATCACTAAAGCTGCTGAACTGCTATATGTATCAAGAAGCACAGTCTTAAAAGTAATGACAGCATTTGAAAAAGAAGAAAAATGTCCTCCTCAAAGCAAAAATCAGGAAGGAAACCAAAACTCTCTGATTGGTACTGTAGAACTCTGACATGGATTGTCAGAAAGTAACATAAAATTATGGCAACCAAAATTACTGCAGACTTTAATGATCATATTCAGCACCCAGTTCCAACAGAAACTGTTCACTGGGCATTACATAAAGCTGGATTTCACAGGAGGGCTGCAATCAGAAAACCACTACACTCAGAAACAAATGTTGCAAAGCCTGGTGAACATTTTTTGTTGAAACTGGGTTCTAGGTGTGATCATTAAGTTTTGCAGTAATTTTGGTAGCTGTAGTTTTATGTTCCCTTCTAACAACCTGTGTAAGAGTCAACTCTCTTACTGTTGTCAAAGAGTAAGAATTTCCCATCACATGTAATGATTTGATGCAAAAGCGGATCTTTTTCCCCGTTTATACTCATACAGTATTCAACATTGTTTTATTGTAATCATTTTCATTGGGCTTATGAATAAAAATATAGTGAAAGAAAAAGAGTCAGAAATAAGTCAAGATTTTTTTTAAGAAGGTTACTTTAGATGACGGGATCAGCAACTAACCAAAAACTAGGCATCTCGACATGGAGTGATGGTTAGCAATCTTATTTCGCTAGAACCTATTACAACTGAGTAATGAGTTCGATACTCAGTGAGTACCACATAGCTTTGGCCTTGTGTCAAATCTAAGTGATCTTAAAAAATTACCAACAAATCAAAAACTGTGTCATTTCATGTGTGACAACCAAATACTTTCATTCCCCGGCAATGTTTGTTGTTTTAAAAAGTGATGATTAGAATTGTAATAAAACCTAAACATATGAAAGTGAATTTGTACATTTTGTTTTGTTCTTGAGAATTTACAACAAAAATGTTAAACACTGCATTACACTAGGTTGAAACTGACATATCTCTACAAAGATTGGCATCGGAAACTCTACACAATCCAATATTAAGTAAAATTGCTGAAAGATTAAAAAGATACAGGTGAAATAATTCTTCCAAAGCTGAAAGACCTTTTTAGGATTGGTTAAGTTTTGGATGTGTGTCATGGTGCAGTGGATATCGGCTCGAAACGAGAAATCGGGAAGCCGAGTTCGAATTCCAGTCGTATTTCTTGCACGCGCAAATACCCTTGGGAAAGGTATTAATCCGTCTCTTCCCTCCAGTTATGGGTTAAATAATAGTACAGATTGGGTTCTATAGCCTTGGTCGGCAACCAGTCTACCGCAGAAAGCAATGGCAACCTACTGCGGGATAATCTTCTGCCCAGTCAGTCATGTTTCTATCAAGACATAATCGCCCAAGCGTGTATCATGTATGGCACTTAACTGACTGACTAAGTTTTGTTATAGATCCTTACCAAAATACAGCGATTTAATAGAACCATTTGCTAAACTGAAAAAAAAAAAAAATTCAAATGGAGTCAAAGGCAAAGCTTAGTGTTCAAGCATTTAAAAGAAAAACCTGCAGAAAAACGCATTGTAAAAAAACTTCGATTTAAAAAAAAAAAAAAAAAGTATGTTAACTATGGATGCAAGTGAGTGAGATGTGTTAGCAATTTTATCACAAGAAGGTCATCCAATAATGTACCTTTCAAGAAGATTGAGGGCAACAGAAATAAATTATCAAATATTGAAAAAGAGGAATTGGCCAGTGTATGGAGCACAAACAAAGCTCAATAAATTTTATTAGTTAAGAATTTCCTTTTAAAATCAAACCATAAACTTCTAGAACTTATTTTTCATCCTAAAAATGAATTGCCAAAAGTTTCTTCTTCACGATTCTAAGATGGACCATAAAATTAATGGCTTATGATTTTGATATTGGTTATGTAAAAGGAAATACAATACCACATATCTATGTGCTGTCAAGTTTACAGTTTAATAAGTATCAAAAAGAAAAAATTGAAATCCCGGATGAAGAAATATCATGCTGACAAATTATCTGTACAGGATCCAATATTAAGCAAGATGGCTGCCTGAATAAGAAGTTGATTATTGATCATGTATCATAGAACAACACTACATACTGATTGCAACACTTGGCCCAAAATTATGACAACAAAGATGAGAAAATTAGTTCAAAGGAATTTAAATACATTAATTGAAAGATGTGTGAAAAAAAAACAAAAAAAAAAACAAATTGTTAATATGCTCTTTTTGTTTTCAATTTCTTGATTGTTTCTATCTGACAGGATCACCCCTACTCCACTTGGAGAAGGTAAAAGCACAACAACAATTGGATTGTCGCAGTCTTTTGGTTCTTGCCTCAAGAAGAATATCTTTGCCTGTGTTCGGCAACCATCTCAAGGACCAACTTTTGGAATCAAAGGTAATTAACAAATGACTAGATAAATTATACAGGGTGACAAGGTTCAAGATTGACATCATTTTTGGGATAGTAAAAAATTGGTTTAAGTTACTGATTAGGTTTCTTCAGATGATGCTGGGACAGTGTGTGTGTATATATATATATATATATATATATATATATATTAAAAAAGGATTAATTCAAAGATGTTGAATGGCCATTTCGATATGAAGATCCCCACGGGGGACAACACATCACCTCAGCAACAGAAAAATCCTTTCAGAAACTGAAGAAAAATTAGTCTACTTTTCCTTTTTAAATAGATTGCAAAGAAATTAAAAAATAAAAAATAAAATAAAATAAAAATAAAGGAAAAGAAAACGAAAAAGAAAAAGATAGAATAAAATCAAATAAATAAGAAAAGAAAAAATTGACATCGTCTGGGTTCGCAAAAAAAAAGGGAGAATGTAACTAAAAATTAACAGACAGCCGTGTTAAATCGACGTAAGTTTAAGCAACACGGAAAAAAGGTGGTAAGAGAGATAAAAGAAGGAAGGGAGGGAAAAAGAAAGAAACTAAAGAAAAAAATTTTTTTAAATATTACAGACGCTGGACAAATTCAAAAACCTAATTTCCCCAAAACGTTGAAGTATTAGAAAAAGGCCTTTACTTAAAAAGGCATAATTATTAATAAAAGGGAATAAAAAGATATCCTTTTTATATGATTTTATATGATTGTATTGCATGGAGCTCTCTTCCTGTATCATTTTTTAATATTAAAATAAAATTTTTAATATTAATTAGGATCCGGTTTTTGGGAATTTACCTTCCTGCTTTTTTCCCTTGGATTGAAGTATCTGAATTAAAATATATATATATATATATATATATATATATATATATATATATATATTGTGTATTTGAACAACAATCTCTCTTTTATGAAAGTTTCATTGAAAATGACAATGTATTATCACTAAGTTTTTTATATAATTTTTCATGTGTTCTTATGATTTTTTTTCTTTTTAGAACTTAAATTATATAAGAATTATCTAAAGGTTTCATATTTTTTAGTGCTTTTGGATATACTTTTAGCCATTATGAAGAATCAATTTTGTTTTACTTGTAAATAAATATACACATGACTCTATATACATAAACTTTACACATTTATTTACAAGCAAAACAAAATTGATTCTTCATAATGGCTAAAAGTATAGCTGAAAATGCTCAAAAATACAAATAAAACCTTAATGATAATACCTGAAATTTTTGTGAAAAAGCTGATTTTTTCATATAGTTTGTGTATAATGCAACCCCAGCTCCTGAACAATACTAGTGGGCTTACCATAATCAAATATTGCAGTACTGGGTGTCATCCTGGACATATTTTATAGCAAATGAATGGTCTTACTTAATAAAACTTCCAGAAAGTAAATTTTGTCCCTCTTCATATTAATATTGGTTAAAAGCAAAACTCCTTGAAGAATATAAATCATCAATTTCTTTTCTTTTCAAACAGTTACTCCTTTACTGAAAATTTGCTTTGGATCATAAATAAAAAAAAGGCAATAAAACTATGAAATTATTTAATCAGAAAAGCTTTCAATTGTTTTTAGAAATAAGATATATTAAGGATACTATTGTCTTAAGAAAATGAATGGTGAATTTTTGCAAGATTTGTTTTCATTTTTTTTACATCTTGATTAGAATAACTTTTAAAGTTTTAAATATTTTTGATCTTTTAAAAGTCTGTCTTAATTTGTTCCTTTTAGATAATATTAAGTGAAAACTATATTTACTAATCATAAATAGCTTAGTACAAAACATCATACACCAATATTTTTAAAAGAATTTTGAATTTAGGTTAGGTGTATAAATGGGTCAATTTTCTATATATGGTTGACCATGCACAAAAAATTATAAATTATTACTATAGTAAATTTACAGCCGAAAATATTTAAAATTCAACAAAGCATTAGATTATGGAGAATATTCTAAATTTTTAAGATTACTGAGTACTTAAAAATTATATATAAAAGGCGTTCATGTTAATTCAATTACTTTTTGACATCCTAAGCCCCATAGTACGACGTGAGATAAATATCAATCTCAATGAAACCAGTGAATGCCTTCAATTAATAAGTATTGTCTTGTTGTCTCAAATCAAATTAATTACTTTTTAAATCAGCTAATACTCTTGAAATAAAATTTCAGAAAGGTATATTTTATTTTTTGAAATCTTTTTAATAGAGAATTAAATTGTGATGGAAGACAACTAAAAAAAAGTAACTTATAGTAACTCTAAATGATTAACCAGCTACTTTAGCAAAAAAAAAAAAAAAAAAAAAAATCACAAAAACTCTCCTTCCAGTCATTCTAAATTAGATTTTGAAATACATTAAATTATTTTGCTCATTGGAAATATTAAATTTAATCCATTAGCTAAAAATCAAAACTAAGATAAAACCCTCAAGAAAGATTTTTCACTTTTAAAAATTCATTTTAAACCTTTTTTTATATATATATATATATATATATATATATATATATATATATATATATATATATATATATATATATATATATATATATATATATATATAGTTTTTGTGTGTTGTGGTACAGTGGATATCGACTCGGAACGAGAAACCGGGGAGCCGAGTTCGAATTCCAGTTGAACCCATTGTATTCACTTACGTGCAAATACCCTTGGGAAAGGTATTAATCCGTCTCTTCCTTCCAGTTATGGGTTAAATAGCAGGACAGATTGGGTTCTATAGCCTTGGTCGGCAACCAGTCTACCGCAGAAAGCAATGGCAACCTACTGCGGGATAATCATCTGCCCAGTCAGTCATGTCTCTTTCGAGACATGATCGCCCAAGCGTGTATCACGTATGGCACTTAACTGACTGACTGTACAGGCATTTTGATTAAAACAACAAAAACTAGTCTACTCTAAGGGAGATAACTTCATACAATTAACCTTTTTAAATAGAATTTATTTGATTTCTCTCCCTTCGTGATAATATTTATTTCTTTTTTATTTCTTTTTAGGTGGTGCTGCTGGTGGGGGTTATTCACAGGTGATTCCAATGGAAGAATTCAATTTGCATCTAACCGGAGATATACACGCCATAACTGCTGCCAATAACTTGCTGGCTGCACAAATTGATGCACGAATGTTTCACGAGAGCACTCAAACTGACAAAGCCCTCTACGACCGAATTGTACCCACAAAAAAAGGAAAGCGGCAATTTTCAAAAATCCAACTTGTAAGGTTAAAGGTTAGAAAATTGAATAATTATAATTATCCCTGTCAATAATAATAATTAATCTATTTGTATTTTTCAAAAAAAGGAAAGCGACAATTTTCAAAAATCCAACTTGTAAGGTTAAAGGTTAGAAAATTGAATAATTATAATTATCCCTGTCAATAATAAGAATTAATCTATTTGTATTTTTCAAAAAAAGGAAAGCGGCAATTTTCAAAAATCCAACTTGTAAGGTTAAAGGTTAGAAAATTGAATAATTATAATTATCCCTGTCAATAATAAGAATTAATCTATTTGTATTTTTCAAAAAAAGGAAAGCGGCAATTTTCAAAAATCCAACTTGTAAGGTTAAAGGTTAGAAAATTGAATATTTATAATTATCCCTGTCAATAATAATAATTAATCTATTTGTATTTTTCAAAAAAAGGAAAGCGGCAATTTTCAAAAATCCAACTTGTAAGGTTAAAGGTTAGAAAATTGAATATTTATAATTATCCCTGTCAATAATAATAATTAATCTATTTGTATTTTTCAAAAAAAGGAAAGCGGCAATTTTCAAAAATCCAACTTGTAAGGTTAAAGGTTAGAAAATTGAATAATTATAATTATCCCTGTCAATAATAATAATTAATCTATTTGTAAACTTGAGATAATGACATATGGATTTTTATATATTAAGAATAATATTGGTGAGCAAAAAGAGTATAACAAAGTGGAAAAATGTTTTTACAATAGGTTTCATCAGTCCAATAAAATCCTAAAGGAAACATGTCACTAAAACTTTTATCCACTCTCGTACATTTGTAAACATATAACATAACCCCCGCCCAAGTTTTACACTGACTGGCCAATGATTACACACATTGCATTCAGATTCTTGATCACATCAGTGTGTACCAAGCTGGAGAAGGGTGCACTGCATGTTCACAAGATTACACAATGAAAGCTAAATGCCCCGTCGTGAAATAAGAACATGAACCCTGAATTCCATATTAAGTATAGATGTTTTACTCAGGACTCATCTGGGTGGGTCAGCAAGTGACACTTAGGACAACTTCTGCTATGTCAGCTCTTTGCTCTACTAACCTAACTTCTCTATGTGATAGCTTGGCACTATGAATGAAGGTTTCATAACAGTTCAATATACATGCTTGTCTCCTGCCAAGTGCTGACCAGCTGACCATAAGCATACCTGTTAATATTGACCAGTATGTGGATATACGTTATTTCCGGTTTTGTTGCCACTTGATCTCCAAAATTCCCACATTCACTTCTTTACTTATCATTACCCTTTAGTTAAAAGTGGATGCTGTTTAGAAAACTGAGCTTCAAAAGATTACGATCTTTGTGTTTGAGATAGAATTACCGCTTCCCATTTTATGTGGATGTCTATAATATCACACGTCAACAGGTAGACAATTCTATTATTTATAGAACTGAAGTCCTATCAATAATTTATAGTCTGTAACCCACATGGATTGAATGTTTGTATCTCAGATTGTATGCAATATTGGGACTATTCAGTGTGTTTAACATGATTTCTTGAATATATAAACTCATGCAACTTTTTTTTAATCATTTCACTCCAAGCAAAGTGATAATGCCACAAGAATATGGGGAGTGACAGGGAGCGAAAGTGAATGCAAATGAGAAAACTGAAAGTGGGGAGGATTGGTGATTGATGTTGCATTTAAAATTTTGAAGATTCTAAGATTCTAGTTAATAGGGAAGAAAGAATTCAGAAGGGAGCTCCACAGGTGGGGCGGGGGTGTGCAAGAAACGGAACTGTTAGAGTAGAAATGGCAGTTATTTCTAGCTTGTTCAACAGTAAAATGGTGAAACCTAGTTGCCAATCGAGTAGCATACATAAATTCATGTAGTTGGGACACCAGGGAAAAATGTTCATCAGAACAGTTGCCATTTAAAATAGAACAAAAGAGGAAAGCTGCGTCACACTATTGTTCATTATTTTTGTTGTTAATTCTCAAGAACAAAGAAAATCTATAGATTCACTTTCATATGTTTCACAATCATTAGTTTTGTGACTCCCCAGAGTTATAGGAACATTACAGTACTACAGCTGCAGCAGAAATGGTGTTCCTAAGGCAGGATAGTTTGATAGAACCCAACCCTCTTCAGACTGGTTCTAAATTCAGAGTTTTTTCTTCTCTTAGATCGGTTGAAAAACCAAGGCTAAAGAACCCAGGCTGTTCTGCTATTTATCCATAGCAAAGGGAGAGAAGAAATGGATTCATACCTTGCCCTAGCGTATTAGCACTTAAGTGAATGTAATGAATTTGACTAATTCTCAATCTGAGCTGCTATCCATTATTCCACTGTGCCTCCTTATTAGCATATCGCTGCATCCGTAGAGTTTGTATACATGCAGATTATCGTCTAAGAAGAGATTAAATAGTCTCAGTTCCTCCTTCTGGATTTAATTTATTTTTGGTATCGTGGTTTTCATTAGATATGTATGACTCTGTGGACCTATATCACGATCACATGTCTTGTAATTCACTGAAGTTGTAGAGGCGCTGCAATAACAGCAGAAGTGGTGTGTCTTTGGTATGATAACCTGGTGGAGCCCAACCCTGTTCAGGCTGGTTTGCATTCAGATTTTTGTCCTTCTCCTAGACTGGTTGCCACCCAAGACTATAGAACTCAGTCTTTTTTACATTTTTTACATATCTGGGAGGCGAGGAGATAGATTCATACCATTTTGAAGTGTATTAGAACATAAGTGAATGTAATGAATTTGACTGGAATTTGAACTCAGCTCTTTGATTCCTCAATCTGAGTGGCTATTATTCAGCTGTGCTTCTATTTAAGATGTTTAGGTTTTAGTAAAATTATAATTAGATATTGTATAGAGTGAGTATTACTGTGAAAAAAAAAATGGGTGGTAATTTTAGTAGGTTGACAAACAATAGAAAAATGTCCTGATTTTCCGCATTTATAGAACTTTAAGCTAGGCAGCTGGCTTGGGAATAAAGACTTTAATCAGATTAACATTTGAAACATGCTGAAGATGCAGTGACAGGTTTTTCATGGGAATTTGGATATGAAATTGATGATATATGATCAGTTATTTATTCTTTTCATCATATAGTGAGTCCTGAGTGAGTTGTAGGGGTAGAAATAGTACTCAAAACAGTATCAGTAGCATTAGATTGAAAGTAAAAGGAGGACTTTGGTAATCTTGAAGGTATCCTCAAATTTTTTTCTTAGTTTCTTGAAATTTCAAGAAAATTTCTCATGTTCTTGGAATTTCTAGAAAATTTCTCATTTTTTTGAAATTTCTAGATTTCTTTCATGTTCTTGATATTTCTAGAATTTGTTAAAAATTGCATCTTTCATTTTCTTGAAACTTTTAAATTTTTTTCTCAGTATCTTACAATTTTTAGAATTATTTTCTCAATTTTTAGAAACTTGGGATTACAAAGACAAATCCATCCATTTTGACTCCTGCTGAAGTTACCAAGTTTGTTCGACTGGATATTGATCCTGAAACGATCACGTGGCAAAGAGGTAAAAAAATTTACTTTTTCTCTTCTTTTTTTAATTTGCTTTTTTTTTTGTTAATTGAAAATAAAATTCATTTTCTTGATTTTTTTTTTTTTTTTTTTCTTTTTTTTTCAGTGATTGACACAAATGACCGTTTTCTGAGAAAAATCACCATTGGGGAGTCTCCTACTGAAAAAGGACACACACGTTCGGTGAAGAAATTTTTCTCTTTTCTGTACTTCTCTTCAACTTTGATCTTTTGAAAATAATTGCTGATAATATAGATGTTGATAGATTAGTAAGGACTCCTCTCATGGTAATTGCTAATAGTTATGATAGAAACATGTTTGAATATGTTTTTGAGAGTATATAAAGTTCTGTTCAAACCTGCTTTGTATCTGTCTGTTCTGTGATGGCATTTAGTAATAACATTCATTAGTCATGAATACTGTTCGAGTTACGTATATAGCAGTTATAAGTGGACAACTCTTTGGCACTAGAAGTTTGAGTGCCAATTGAATTTCACAAATATATGAATCTTGTTGATGGAGGAAAATAGATTCTGATAGTTGCTCTTAGTCTCCGCATTGACACATTCAACAAATCCAAATCATCCACCTGCCGAGATTGCTCATTTTATATTAGTTCTAGCTGGCTGAAATTTGTATATGTTATACGTTCGTAACTTATAAATTACATCCACTAAGGACGCTCGTGCTCTTATTGTTGACTTCCAGCACTCTGCACGCGAAACGCATTTGCGCTTGTTTTGGATTCAAAGGTAGAACCATTTTTAATCAGTTAATGTTTATTTTCCTTGTTTGACCAGAATTTAATCTCATCAGGGACGATTGCCTCATTTGCGTCAGCATTCGCTATCCTGCTTGCATATCATGCATGCCACTCGTAGCCTCTTTGAAAAGGGGACTGTAGATGATTCAGCAGAATCCACAGACTGCTGCCTTTTAGTTCTGCTACAATGAAAGCAGTGAATCCTTATAAGCACTCAAACAATGCATCCACCTGATAATGGCCTGAACAGGAGACTTTTTAAGGGCAAATTACAGTGAGAAGATTGAAACTCACATCTCTTATAACGCTAATTGGATGCATGGTGGAGTAATTAATCATGGCTCTTGTTAAAGAATATAAACAACAACCAGTTGTAAGTATAGTGAACAGGATATTTATTTGACTGAATGCTGTGTGCGACTGGTCTCTAAGAGAATGTCATCCAGAATGCCCCTTGTGGCCTCCTCTCTTCCTCATGTTCCCCTCGTGGCCCCTCTCAGGTTCAAGGGAAGACACCCGGTCTTCCAAACTTGTGGGATAGACTGTGTTAGATGTTAACAGCTCTAATTTAGAAATCAGAAAGCCAAGTTTGAATTGTAGTCAAGTTAATTACATTCACTTATGTACTGATACCCTTGAGAAAGGTATAAATTCATCTCTCCTCCTCCAACTATGAGTAAATAGTAGAACAGACTGGGTCCTATAGCCTTGGGTGGAAACTTGTCTAGAAGGACAACTGTGTAAGTACATGGTAATGGTGATGGTAATATTTGTCGAGGTACCAGAGAAATAGTGGATAGTGGTTCGTGTTGAGAAATTGGATAGCTGAGTTCAAATTCCAGTCGAGTTTATTACATTCACTTACATGCTAATACCTTTGGGAAAGGTATGAATCCATCTTTTCTTCTCCAAGCTAGCAGGACAAACAGGATTTTATGGCTTTGGTTGTCTATCATAGTACGAATTGGCAACCTAGTGCGGGAAAATCTTCATACCACACGTTGCTTGTGGAGCAAAATGTCCCCTGAAACTTCTTCTAGGGATGAAATTGCTCAACTCACCCAGGGCAAATGCTGCCACAAATAAGTAAGGAAACATTTGATATTCTTTAACTGAGCAGGCCCTACTTATTTTGGTTGAAATTTATAAAAAAAAATTCTCTTAAAGTTTACTTTTAGAAAATATAGGTTTCTCAAGTCCAGTAACTGTTTTCACTCTTTTAAGTATTGATGGAGATTTCTTTTAAAGAAGGATACTTCTGACAAAGGCCTCAAACTTTATTTACACAAATTTTAACCATTGATCTTAGAAAGTTGTTGAAAACAACTGACAGTTTTAGCTATTTCAGAATGAGTTTGGTGTCCTAAGAAAGTCTCAATCTGAAAAGTAGTAAGCTCCATTGCCTCCAGTGTCATATAGGCCAATGATTACCTCTCGTCATTGCACTCTGTTCTGGGCTGGTTCGTTGTCATCAACGCTTTTGTAACTTGTCTCTTGATAAGTAGGGGTGTTAAACCTATGCAAACCCCTTGATACTCTGGGTGAGGTGGTCCACTTCCAGGCTCTGAATTCAGAGTATTTTCTTTCTTTTAGAACAGTTGATGTGCAAGGCTACAAAACCAAGTTTGCCCTGCTATTTATTCATACCTGAGGAGAGAAGAGATGGATTCATACCTTTCAGCATGTAAGTGAATGTAATGAACTCAGCTGTAATTTGAACTTGGCTCTCTAATTCCTCAATCCGAGCCACTATCTGTTACTCAACCATGCCTCCTGAAGAGGTTATTTAAAAAGCTGACTCAAGTTTTTAGGTTAATGTTTTGGCTTTGCGGCAACTTGTGTTGGGCAAACACAAACATAGTGCCACCTAATCTATGTTCAATTTCTTTATCTTCTATTATAAATTTGGCTCATGGGCATCTCACATTGAAACACTGGTTACCATATAATCACAAAAGTCAAGCAACATCAAGCTTGGTCAGTACCTAGATGGGTAACTGTTTGGGAATACTATGTGCTGTAAGATTAGATGTGTGAGTGGTGTAATGGATAATGGCTCCTAATTCAGTTGGGTTCATTGTATTCACATATGCACAAATACCCTTGGAAAAGTTATGAATCCACCTCTTCTCTTCCCAACTATGGGTTAATTAGTGAGACTTGTATTACTAAAACTCTTATTTAAAAAAAGGACTGCATAGAAAATATTTAGATTTCAGCATTAAACAACCTATAGAGTTTATGTTACTAAACAAAAACAACCAACCAATCCTATGCTACATTTGTTATAACTGATAAATACACTGAGGTATTTGATGTGTTTAGTATTTGTTTGTAAATAGAATACTTTCACTTTTTGGTTAATCAAACCTTTTTGCAAAACATATTGCCCCCCCAAAAATGGTCTAATTTTGTGATCACTGAATTTTTCAGACTCAATTTGATATCACTGTTGCCAGTGAGATTATGGCCGTCTTAGCTCTGACCAAGGGTTTGTCTGACATGAGGGAGAGATTAGGCAATATGGTTGTGGCAAGTAGCAAAGCTGGAATCCCTATCACTGCTGATGATCTGGTAAGTAATCTCTTGTTTGTTTTTTGTTTCAGTAACATTCTTATAAATTTGGTTTGAGTTTTTGATATTAGGAATTAATATTATTAATTTCTTCAGATTGTTGTTTACATCCTGGTTGTTATAGTTGCAACATGTCAGCCATTGTACCCTCCAAACTCTGGAGTAATCAATGTCTGATAATAACATTCTTAATACTTACAAATTGGGGGTAAAATGATGACATTGGTAGTGTGCAGGTACTGCTGATGTAAGCGGTTTTAAACTTGACATATGTAAATAAAAACAAAATTCAAATAATTGTTGATACTTCTAAGATGAGGTAGTATTTACATTATTTGTCCTCAGTTTTATTGTCATATTCATGACGTTTCGGATGTTGTATGCTTTGATCTTCTTCAGGGTTTGAAATTTCGAACCGAACTAATATTTGGATCACTGGGGTATATTGTTCTCATTTCATGAGCCATGCCACTTCAAGATGTCTTAGTTATCTCCCTTTTAACTTAACTCTAACCATTCACTGGGCAATGTAGATCCAGTGACTTGACCCAAAAAGTTGTGAGTTCAATACCTGGCTACAGCAGTGGTGAACAAATAACAGTGAGTTCAGCCTACTTTTTTTCTATACAGAGTATGTTCAGCAGTTTTTATTTCAGAGATTTCCTTCTCTTAGACAAGTTGCCATCCAAAGCTAAAGACTCTAACCCAGTCTAAGCAGTTTAACGTCATACTTAGGGAGTAGGCCTCAGTCAGTCAGGGTTGACCAGGGGTAGCATCCTAGTTGTCTGCTTGACTAGAGCATCAACGTCTGTGACTGTAGAAGCCAATGTGGGAGTGACAGTCTTTGTTGCAGAGGCTGCATTTATGTTTTGTTTCTGGTCTGTCGGAGCTGTCATTTTGATTTCTGTGAACCTGCCCCTCCATGGTGGCTTGTGTCAGTTGCTCCTTCCTTGATTTGAGTTGCTGGGCCAATATTTCTCTCCATTTGGTCTGGTTGACTGCTATGCTTTCCTATGATTCTGTGTTAATGCCCACAGCCTTCATATCACGTTTTAAGATGTCACGATACAGCAGCTAGTGGGTTTTTCTTCCAGAGGCCAGCTCTCCATACAGGAGGTCTTTTGGAATGCGACCATCTGGCATGTGGTAGACATGGCCTAGCCAGCAGAGTCTGTGCTATTTAAGAGCCAAGACCAAGGTACAAAAAGTCCTTATCAGAGACATGATACTTGGGGCATAAATAATCATAATAGAAATTCAGAAAAGCTTGTTATATCAACAACAAAAGTTAAAGAAATATATCTAAGCCAGTTTGCAAAAAAACTAAACCTAATTTCCTCATTGTTTCTTTCTGTAACATTAATGGTATCCATACCAATTTCTTCAGTGTGGAATCTTTTCTCTTGTTTCAATAATGCAGTACAGTTTTAAAATTTAATTAAACAGATTATTTTGACTTGTTTAGATAATTCCAGAAAATAATTTTCAGCTCCATTTGACTAACTTGTAGTAATGTGAAATAGCATTCCTTTTATTGTTTCCTTATAAGGAAACTGCTAATATTACCATTGAGTAGTGGCATTAAATAATGTAAGTCTCGTGAATAAGAAAAAAATGGTGTGTAATTTCAGGGAGTATCAGGAGCCTTGACGGTGCTAATGAAAGACACAGTTAAACCAAACTTAATGCAGACTCTTGAGGTAAGAAAATGATTTTTTAAAAAATTCTAAATAGGATAATCTATCAATTAAAAAAAACAGTTTTGTGTAGGTATAATTTTTTATAAATTTTTCTTTTGTTCTTAAGATATATCTTCTCTATTATAATAAAGACCACTATATATATATCCGAGTGAATGCAGAACGAAGAAAAAATTTTTTACAACGTCCAAAACATTAATTTAAAACAGTGTTCGATATATAATATATAGAGCTGTGAATATTTATTATAAATTATATTTTAGAACATGTACAGAATTTTTATATATATATATATATATATATATATATCCTTTAAAATTATACATTTGTTTTGACATTGAAACTACAATGTCTCATCAGGTGGTGATGAAACATTGTAGAAACTGTAACTAAGGTCCACTCAGCATAATTGCAGTATAAACCACAGGTGGGCTCTGTGGGTGTTGCACAAACACAAGTTTGTATGGCCATTTCAATGAGTGAAACTAACAACTGCACCATCGGTGATCATAATTATTATGGTGTAAAACGCATATTTGTTTGAGATTGTGTTTGTGTAAAGAAAGCAGAAGTAAGGGTAGTGAAGGAAGAAGAAGAAAAAAAGAAAAAGAAAGAGGAAGGAAAAAGTCATGTCAGATTGGCAGACAAAACCGAAGAGCTGCTAATTGGCGGTGGGAGAAGTCAAGAGAGATACATTAAAAAAAGTAAATTAAAAAAAATATATATGTAGAAAAGAAAGGTGTCAGGCTTCGCTCGGCCTTTTCAAATTTTTTTTTCGTTAGAATCTAAAACAGGGACCAAATAATTTACCTCAGGAATAAAAGAATGGGAAGTTAATCTATAATATAAGTAAATTATAGGGCTAAAGAAAAGAAAAACAACTATTTTAAGGAATATTAAAATTTACATTAATTATAGGAAATTAAATTAGAAATAAATCCAAGATGGCTTCAATACTTGAGAAATACTTTAGATATAAATAAATTTAAAATTAGATGAAATAAAAGAAATTTTTTTATAATAAATGAATAAATTATTTTATAAAGTGCTGATAAGGAGATAAAACTACTAACTGAAGTAATTTAGAATAATTAATATTATTAAGAATTTAATTTAAATTAAATTCAAGATCATGACAGCATTAATACTAAATAAAATAGGCTAATTTTCACTTGGGTCAAAAGAAAAAATATAGAACTGCCATGAAAAAAACTAGAACTAGAGTGAAAAAGGCTATAAAAAAGGGGGAGAGTATTATTAATATGCTGTAGTGTAGTGCTAATAAGAAGAAATAAACCAATTATTTCAGATGAAATAAATTTTAGATAAACTCATTTTAAAATTTATGGTGCCAACTAATATTAAACAAACTAAAAAAAGTAAAGGTTAAAAAGGTTAACATATATTATTATTATTATAATTAATTATACTGTTAATAAGGAGAAAAAAATGGATACAATTATTTCATGAAAATTTAAATTTAGATTAATATTTAGGATGTTTATATCTAAATTTGGATGTGCGTTGTGGTGGAGTGGATATCGGCTCGGAATGAGAAATCGGGAGCCGAGTTCGAATTCAGCCGAATTCATTGCACTCACTTACGTGCAAATACCCTTGGGAAAGGTATTAATCCATCTATTCCTTCCAGTTATGGGTTACATAACAGGACAGATTGGGTTCTATAGCCTTGGCTGGCAACCAGTCTACCGCAGAAAGCAATGGCAACCTACTGCGGGATAATCTTCTGCTCAGTCAGTCATGTCTCTTTGAAGACATGATTGCCCAAGCGTGTTTCACGTATGGCACTTAACTGACTGATATCTAAATTTAAAATCTAAAAATGTGACTTTATGATGACATTTGCTTTTGAATTCTTTTCATAAGTTTAAAAGCAAATTTTGCTTAGGATATTTTATTTTAATTTTTTCAACAAAACATAGATTCCATCTATTGTAAAGGTCATTTCATGTGTGGGCCAAACCTATTAGTTTCCAACTCACTATTGGGTTGAGTCCCTCCTCTTTCATTTCCCAAAACGTTCAGGAAAGGAAAGTCTGGAATTTTAGATTGGGGTTGGAAAAGGAGTGTTTATGGGCATAGTAATATTGTTTACATTTTCCCTCTGAAATTCCAGTGTAAACTTGATAATTATTTTGTTATTTATGAGGGAGATGTTGGTTTAGTAGATTACTTGGATAGACCTACATTTGTCTCCCACCAGACAATTGTTGATGGACCTACAATTGCAAGATAGCAAAATACCAGTTTTAATATTGGTCCTATATAAATTCTTTAAAATTTGTATATTGTGGGATTATCCCAAAATTTGTCTATTGTCTATTATTGCAACCTTAACTAAAAACCATAATTTCAATCACACTGAATATGAAAACGGTTTTGTACATGGCATATTAGCAGCCACGTTCACAAATACCATTGAAACTACACTACCTGAGAAATATATCAGTTAAGTGCCATACATGATACATGCTTGGGCAATCATGTCTCAAAAAACATATGGCTGACTGGGGAGAAGATTTTCTCACAGTAGGTTGCCATTACATTCTGTGGTAGACTGTTTTCCAACCAAGACTATAGAACGCAATCTGTTTTGCTATTTAACTCATAGACAGGGTATTTGCACATAAGTGAATGCAATGAATTCAACTGGTATTCAAACCTGGCTCTCTGATTTCTTGTTTGAGCCAATATCCACTGCATTACAACACATTGCACAACATGGGGATATATACAGATACTTAAAAACTTATCTACAAACAAAGACATCATCATAATCCCATCTGACAAAGGAGGTGGGATAGTTATAATGGATACTGACATCCACATTGAAAAATTAGAATCCCTCCTTAATAAAGTCAATGCTTACATATAAACCTATGAATAGACACTGAAACACAAAGCTTCAATGAAATAATAAAGAAACTATTAAAAAATAAAAATCAATCTTGGTCTTGATTAATAGAATATCACCCCACTATGCCCCCACTATATGGCTTATGCAAGACACATAAACCTAACATACCCATCAAACCCATTGTATCCAGAATTAATAGTACACCCCATAAATTAGCTGGAGCCATTGCTAAATTCTAACACTGTTCTTAGTCACTATCTGCTCAACACACATCAAACACCCTGTAGACCTACTCCAAAAAATATGAAACATTACTATGGCTCACAGGTCTATGGTGAGTTTAGACATCAAATCACTATACACAAACATACCCATCACAAAATATCATAACATACTAAGAAATCATTTTTAAAAATTCAAGGAAAAGCTTCCTCTAACAGCACACAAAATTATAAAGATAACTCTCCTCTACAAAAAATATTTTATACACGGATTTAGAAAGCATTAAACAAACACTAATAATAATTGCTATGTGTATGCTCGGAACTCATAATGATTAAACCATCAGTCAGTTAAGTGCCATACGTGATACACGCTTGGGCGATCATGTCTCGAAAGAGACATGACTGACTGAGCAGAAGATTATCCTGCAGTAGGTTGCCATTGCTTTCTGCCGTAGACTGGTTGCCGACCAAGGCTATAGAACCCAATCTGTCCTGCTATTTAACCCATAACTGGAGGGAATAGACGGATTAATACCTTTCCCAAGGGTATTTGCGCTCAAATGAATACAATGGATTCAGCTGGAATTCGAACTCGGCTTCTCGTTCCGAGCTGATATCCACTGTACCACAACGCACATCCGACGCAAACCATACAATTCTCATAATGTATAACTTTTCATAACAGACAATACACATTAATTATGTCTTAATCAAATCCCTGAAGATGATCGTAGACAAGTACTTTTCTTGGAATTTTTAATCTCCATACCAAGAAACTTATTTCTGTCTATGAGAGGGTTAGAATAAAATAAATAGACACAACATGTCTAAATTATTTAATTAAACATGATAACATATATATATATGTACAGTGGCCTAAGAAAAGTTTTTAGCCAGGAGAAATAAACTACATCCAATTTAAAAATTTAATTACATAATCCCAACTCAACATAAATAAACAGTATTTGGAACTGGTATGGAGTAGGTCCTCCATTTGCTTGTTTCAGTGCTTGCATTCAATTTTTCATGGATTTGATCAAGTTATCAACAATCTTCTGATCCATATATTGGCACTCTTTTAGCAATGTTTCTTTAAGGGTTGTCACTGACATGATTTTAGTTGCACGTTCTTGAAGTTTTCGGTTAAGGTGCTCCCAAACATGGATTAATGTCAGGACTTTAGGCTTACTTATGGCAGTGACTTGATTTTTTGTGATTTCTTCCAGGTCTTTGCTACTTTGCTCACATGACATGGCGCTGCATCTTCTTGAAAAAGATAGACATTCTTGTCAATCTGATTGGTTTGAGTAGTCCTTTCTCCAATATTTGACTGTATACCGCTCGCCAACAAGAATCAGCTCAGATTTCCCTCCAAACCAGACAGTGCCCCATGTGATAATATTTAACATGGCAGGAATGGAAGAAATTATGTTAGTTTTATTATTATTAATACACATCGAAAAGTTTTTTTTATTCTTAACGACCCAGCTGAAATCAAAGTGAAAGGTACATTTACCAGTCAAGATTCCCCACACATGGAGAAATGATGATAAAATTTTATATTTAAAACAATATTCTTTTTTTTTGTTTTCAACGACCCAACTGATATCACTGTGGAACAAAGTGATAAAATGAGACAGATAAATAAATAAAGAATAAAGATTTTTATTTTTTTAATATTTTCCTAACGAATTCGTGCGGAATATAATCAGTGTCAGAAATCATACGACAATAGGAACAGAAAAACTCAATTTATTTTATCTCAGCGAAGTACAAAGCCAAAACACATCTGTGGAATATCAAAAAGGTTGTTACAAACTAAAGGAGAGAAATTTTGCATATTGGGGAGTTCAGACAAGTGCAAAGGTTAAGTTGATTTGTTGATGGAGTTTTAATTAATTATGAGAATGACTAAATAGGTATTTCCTTGAGAAAGGAATTGGAAGCATAAAAGTCCTGCCCAAAACGGGTAAGGACAAAATTTTCTCATTGGTTAAAGAAAGGGAAGAAGATAGAAAGAAGTGATGTCATAAAAATAGCTCTACTCAATTGGCTGCGTAAAAGGGAAGAAGACAGAGAGCTGGCATTGTATAGTGACTCTGCCCAAAAGATGGGGGCAAGAGTAATTTCATTGGCTGCAAGAGCCAGAGACTAGTTTTTCCATGAATACCCAGTGTCCGTCGTGCCCCATACCAGTAAAGCAGGGACAAGCATAAACACAGAGCTCCAAGGAGCCAAAGTTCGAGTTCCAGTTGAGTCCCAGCTTGGCCCATAGATATAAAGACGAAGATAAGCACTAAGCCATTGGGCTCCCACTGCAGGGCCGGCCGCCTCCCATAGAGCTCCTGGCTGAAGATGTACAGAGACAGAGATAATTGCCATTCCGCTGGGTGCCAACCGTAGAGAAACCCACCGCCAATCGACCAAAAAGAGTTAAACAGTACCGACCAAACCAGAGTTACAAAAAGTGATTTTGCAGTTGAAGTCTTGAAACAGCAAACCAGAGTTAAAAGCTGGACGGTAAGTGATTTTGCAGATAAAGTTCAAAGTCCCAGCTCGGATCCAAGAGCCAATTCGGAGTTCCAGCCTGTAAGGAAACTAAGTCAATTGCCGCCACTGCCGACTTTACCTGCCATACTCAAAGACAGTGCTTCAGTAGTTTCTGTGAAGCTTCAGTGTGAAGTAAAACAAAATTATTTTGAATCGCCACAAACTCAAAACTCCGACCAAAGGTGAAGTGATATTGCCAACCAAAAACTTGAATTAATAACATACAGAGAAATGCTTTGCAAATTATTACTTAGAGAAAATTGGTCGAAACTTCCGTTCCGTTGTCAGATTGATAGGAGCAGGGTTTGGGAAGAAGACGATTGGTGATTGTTTTTTTTTTCTATTTTCCTTTTGTCCATAAAAACTGTCTACAACTTATTCAGGCATCATTCAATTTATTTTTGGTGCTGTTTTCATTTACCCGGTTGTGTGTGTCCATAAAAACTGTCTACAACTTATTCAGGCATCATTCAATTTATTTTTGGTGCCGTTTTCATTTACCCGGTTGTGTGTGTCCATAAAAACTGTCTACAACTTATTCAGGCATCATTCAATTTATTTTTGGTGCCGTTTTTATTTACCCGGTTGTGTGTGTCCATAAAAACTGTCTACAACTTATTCAGGCATCATTCAATTTATTTTTGGTGCCGTTTTCATTTACCCGGTTGTGTGTGTGCATCCAGGTTGGTTTGACTTGGCGGAGAGAAATCTGGCGAGAATTCAACGTGACTTCCTTGAGATCAAATTTCAAATTGGAAGGGTCAACCCGAGGACCAGCTGCTGTATTGATGCTGTCGATGACGTCACGGCGGGGTTGCGTCAGACCAGACCATTACTCTCCATGTTTCATGGTCTCCTGCAGACATTCAGTTTTCCAAGTCTCATTCTGATTTCTCCAAACATAAATCTGTCTTGATTTCAAATATAGGTAGAATTTACTTTCAGCTGACCAAATTACAGACTACCAAAATTCATAAGCTGTGCCCTCGAATTCTCTTGCATAGTCCATATGTCTGTTCTTGTTAACCTCTGAAATCAAGGGCTTCTTTCTTGTAACTCTTCTTTGATAGCCTCGCTCTTTCAGAGTCTTTCTTACCATATATGGTGACATTTCCTTGCTGTTGGCAACATTTTTGATGCTTTGATAACAGTTTCTGATGACTTTCCTCTTCAGCACCCTTTTCGTTCACCCAGACATGATGCATGCTCTTCCTGAATGTTGTTCTAGATGACAATGGCCTTCTTCATTATATTTCTTGACAATATTATTAACACTGATGACATCCTATTATTTGCTTTCATTGAAATTCACCAATTTCCTTACTTCTGTGAAGTTTCATTGCAAAATATACGTCAACTATTGTTCATAGATGAGAGTAGCTGTCTGAAAAAAAAAAAAACAGAGACATTATTACACAAGCCAAAATTGCTGTAATCAAGGATAGCTAAAAACTTATCATAGCTCACTGTGAAATGAATTAGAGCGCTCTAGCTATTGTGCGCATATAATGATATGTGCTAAAAAGTCTGCCTACTTCCACCGAACGCCCATAGCCCAGAGGTAGAGTTGCTGACTGACGCCATTTCAGTCGGGTTTCAATCCTGGGTAAAAAAGCAATTGGAGTCTAACCGTACTGATGAGCTGTGATACGCCGAAACAGATCTGTCTGCGGATGACTATATATATATATATATATATATATATATATATATATATGGGATGTGTGTTGTGGTGTAATTGATATCAGCTCAGAATGAGTAATAAGAGAGCTGAGTTTAAATTCCATTTGAATTCTTCTTCCTCAAACTATGGGTTAAATAGCAGGACAGTTTGGGTTCTATAGCCTTGGTTGGCAACTAATCTACTGCAGAAAGAAACGGCAACCTACTGTAGGAAAATCTTCTGCGTAGTCAGCCATGGATCAAAAGAGACATGATCACTGAAGTGCGTATCATGTATGATACTTAACTGACCGATGTATATATAATGCCTGCATTTATTTGTCCCTAAGCAAGTTTTAAATGTTCTGTCATAAAGAAGATTTATTAAATCAACATAAAATGGATGTGCAATCACAAGTTAATTTATTATGGATATTCTGTTGAGTAAATTTCACTTTATGCATAAAAAACTAATGTATCCTCACAATTTAAAAATGTTTATGGATAGGAATTGGGGTTTTCCATTGTGTGTTTTTTGTCAAAATAATATCAATAAAATGATGTGCTAGAGCACAACAGTGAATTTTTTTTTTTTTAAGTTGTAGTGAGTTAGAAAGTAACAAGAAAGGACTAGAAATAAACTGCATGAAAACTGAATGCATGGTCATCGGTACAAAGGGCAGCCCAAAATGCCAAATGCAGGTTGGGGATACCAGAATCAAGCAAGTACAAAAACTTAAATACCTGGGAAGTGTTATAACAAAAGACAGTGCGACACAGAGATCCAAAGGTGAATTGGCATGGCGAAGGAAGCATCCCAGAAGTTGAGTAAGGTATTAAGAAACAGGACAATTTTGCTAGAAACTTAGGAAGAGAGTACTGGATTGCTATGTGATGTCCATCCTTCAATATGGCAGTGAATGCTGGACAATACCATCAAAGATGAAGGAAAAACTTGAAGCAACTGAAATGTGGTTCTACAGAAGGATGCTGCAAATATCATGGATCGATCATGTGAGCAATGATGAGGTCTTGGAAATGATGGAAACAAAAAGGAAATTAATACTGAGCATCAGGAAAAGACGGCTGAAGTTCCTGGGACACACAACGAGGAAGGAGGGCCTGGAGAATCTGATACTAACAGGCCAGATAGAGGGAAAAAGAGACAGGGGAAAGTAACGGATAACATATTTGAAGGACTTAATCAGGTGGATGACGGAACGAGGATCGCACGGTGTAACAGGAGAAGGCGTGCTCAGAGCCATCAGGGATAGGGAAACATAGAAAGCCATGATCGCCTATGTCCTGAAGGGACAGGGCCCATAGAAGAAGAAGAGTTTCCTCCAGCTACCTGTGTGCAAATTTAAAAAACACAAAAAGGCAACTTGTTGACAATATCAGTAGGGATTATACTCAGCTCTTTATCGGATATTATGGACCCCCCCTCACATAGAAAAAGGAAGAGATAGTTTTTGATCTCAAGTGTTTCTGTCTTATAGAACAGCAGCTAATTCTTTTTGAAGTTCAATCTTCTAAGCGGCATTCACTTTGACTGAAGGTTAACGCAGAATTAAAGCAATGTATAATGTTTTTTTGGCAACCAACAAAACTAGAAATAAGTTACATCTAGGTGCTAGTCTATATTAACTATCATGCTTGGGATCTGAAATAGTGCTGCTCCACAATTGTTGGGAGATAGAAATGTTCCTGTTGTGGTTCTGTAGCCTCCATTTTTGTATTGCTAGCCACCATGTTGAGATGAGTTGGTGATTAATGAGATGGTAGAGTGAAGAGTTGACATCGGTATTGTCTCCAGTATTACCTGCGTCCTCAATAAGCATGCAAAGCCCTCAATTAAAAAGAGATGTATATAATATAATAATACAGTTTCTTTTCTCGCGCTTCCCATTTGTGGAACTCCTTCTGTTTGCTTGCTTCCCTGATAGCTACAATCTTCAAAAGTTTAAATGCAACATCAATTGCCATCTTCTATCTCCTTGATTTCTATCCATCTCTTATTCTTTTTTCGACATCTCATGTACCTTGTTTTTTCTCTCACTGTAACTCTTGCACAGCAGTGGTGGTCCTGCCTTGCTTAGGGTAAAATGGTTATAAAAAGAAAAGTTTAAAAAAATATGGTTTGTGTTCTTATTTAATCATATTACCTAGTGGTGCAGTGGTTATTTGCTTGGAACAAGAAATCTATTGAAATGGCCATCCGATATAAGGAAATTTGAACTTTGTAATAAATATTTGTTCTGTAAGTAAATAAATTTAACTGTGCTGAGCCCTCTGGCTGGGTCAGTGTTAATATCTAATGATCCTTTGGGATTTACTACCAAGCCATTTGTTCTGGATTTATGACCAATGGATGTGCGTTGTGGTGCATTGGATATCGTCTCAGAACGAGAAATCGGGGAGCCGAGTTCGAATTTCAGCTGAATTCACTGCATTCACTTACGCACAAATACCCTTGGGAAAGGTATTAATCTGTCTATTCCCTCCAGTTATGGGTTAAATAACAGGACAGATTGGGTTCTATAGCCTTGGTCGGCAACCAGTCTACTGCAGAAAGCAATGGCAAACTACTGCGGGATAATCTTCTGCCCAGTCAGTCATGTCACTTTGGAGACATGATCGCCCAAGCGTGTTTCACGTATGGCACTTAACTGACTGATATATATTAGATGTGCTTTGTGGTGCAGTGGATATCAGCTCAGAATGAGAAATTGGAGGACTGAGTTCAAATATTAGTTGAAGTTGTTGCATTCACTTACATGCAGATACCCTTGGGAAAGGTATGAATCCATCTCTTCTCCCTTCAGCTATTGGTTAAATAGCAGAACAGATTAGGTTCTGTAGCCTTGGTTGGCAACCAATCTACTGCAGAAAGTAATGGCAACCTACTGCAGGAAAAATCTTCTGCACAGTCAGTGATGTCTCTTTTGAGACATGATCTCCCAAGCATGTCACATATGGCACTTAACTGAACCTTGTGGGCATGCATTGTGCTCTTCCACAGCTTTTGGCAAACATGGATGAGATTGAGGATTGAAATACAACATGAGGTGATCAATGGCTGGACAATGAAAAGCTGCATTCTTTATTTGCACTAAAATATATATATCATATATAATATTTTGTTTTTTGTTTTTAGGGTACCCCAGTATTTGTTCATGCCGGTCCTTTTGCAAACATTGCCCATGGTAATTCCTCGATATTGGCTGATAAGATTGCACTGAAGCTTGTAGGAGAATCTGGAATTGTTGGTATGATTTTAAGAAATTTTTGAAATACAGTTATACCTCAGTTTATGTCGGTAATTTGTTCCAGGAGAGGTGACTTTATTTGTCGCCAAATTTACTTGTTACTAGACTAAACCACAACCATTCTCAGTATTTTTTTTTTATTTATAAATACATTTTTAATAATATATAGTCAATAAGAATCTATTTTAAGCTTACAAACAAATAGATTTTAATTTTTAACATAGTACAGAAAAAAGTAATCTAAATGTACAAATACATCTACGTACATACTTATAAATGTAGATGTTTACAATTTGACAATCTTCACAGTACGTTGCTGACTCTTTTTTTTTTTTTGTGAATGAAATTTGTGCTGAGACATTATAAAATAAAATGATTTTGTAAGGTTAAATGATAAATACAGTTATTAAAATTATTTTGCGATAGTAGAAAATAAATTAATTTACATTAAATTTACCAATATTTACATTTAATGTAAATGTTTGTATTTTAATATGACTTTATGTACATTTATTCTTATTTATTGTATAGTAACATGATTTTATGTGCTTTTGTCCTATAAAAGGAAGTGTCAACTCAAAAGGGTGGTATGATGTAGAAAGAATTATAAACGCCACTGCTTGTGGTTGTACACTGATCCCCAGATAAAGAATAATACTAGGAAAATGGATTATTCCACTGGCAATCAGATGACCACTGCTTAACTATATAAGCACCAGACAGAAGTGTGGAGTGATGAGCGAATAGTGAAAAACAAGTAATCAAAATTCAGCAAATAACGAATCTATTGAGTGACTCAACCGTGAATCTATCGTATTATGAGTACTTAATTAATATACCAAGATATATGACCATGTGATACCAAGATGTCAGTAAATTTGTAGGTTGCAACAAAACAAATGAGGTTACAGCAGTTTTTAATGCTTTTCTAGTGATATTACAACTTGAATATTTGTGGGAGACAAACGTAAATATGAATAAAATGACTTAAAGTTGATTTTTATTTTTCTATATATTTTTTAGACAAATGATGTATAATCAAGAAAACCTTAACTTGTATCGATATAACCTGAGGTATACCTACATTATTTGTTTTTATTTCCCAGAAATTTCCTCAAACACAATTGTCTGTAATTGTTAATTGCTGATTCCTTCTTCTTGTGGCTGTTTCTCACACTCTTCATTCAGGCCATTACACTGGTTCTCATGATCACTGAAGTTAAGCAATGTTGAATCTGGTCAGTAGTTAGATGGGTGGTCGCTTGGGTTGAGTGATGTAAACTTGGCTGTGTGGGTGGTATAATGGGTTTATATCTATATCATGATCAAACCTATTCTTTTACATTTTACATTGAAACACTGATTCTCCTATGTTGAAAGAAGTTAAACAATGTTGAGCCCGGTCACTATCTGATGGCAAATATAAATCCCCACCCACTGTATCTAATGGCATATGCAAATCAAGCACTAGTAAGATGCCCCATTCTGTATCTGATGGCATATATAAATCTAGTGCTTGTAAAACATTCCACTGTATTTCATAGCATCTACAAATCTAGCACTGCTATGATCTCCCCACTGTATCTGATATACATATCTAGTGCTCATGAGACTGTCCCACTGTATTTGATGGCACATAAATAACTAGTGCTTGTAAAATCACCCACTGTAATTGTTGTGGATTCCGGGTGAGGAACCGCACAAAATAACGAACAACAAAAACAGCTATTGAGATAGAAAAAATAGGTTATATTGAACGTAATATACAAACTTTAATGCAGGTTAGAAAATCCAGGTATACTATTAGTAGAAATAAATATATACAAGTCTTGAAGTGAAGTCGTTGGAAATAGAATATCCGTGTATGTTATTCTAGCTGAGTGGAGCTCAGAGCTAGTCTGACTTCTGATGCGGTAGTCTCTGGGTAACTTCAGTATCTCTCAGTAACTTACATATCTGTTCTGGTACTCTCTGATAACTGTAACAGATCTCTACGAATACTCTCAACTCTATGGCAGCTCCCGTATCTCTCTATGGCAGGAGTATATGTATACTCAGTTGAGTCCATTATCATATACAAAGGGGAGATCCCACAACAGTAATATATATTTTCTTCCTATCACACTCATGGAGAGAGAGACAATAGCAAAGACTTGTCATTAAGGGTCATATAACTGGTCAAGCATAGTGCATACTAATTAGGGGAGAGGGGGGAAAGTTTATGTCAGTAAATTATTTTTTTGTGTCTTGTAGTGATCTGTATAAAACTTTAATATTAAAGTTTATTTTGTTTTTTGGGGTTTTTTTTTTCTGGCAATTTGTAATGTTTCAGCTTTTAAGAATTTTATTAAATTATTTTTAACTCAAAATGACTGAACTTTTTGTGTGGACTTGAAGTTCTTATGCTAATGTTAATAAATTCTTCTAATCAAGGTAAACAAGAATTTTTAAAATCCATATACAGGTTGAGAATCTTTTATCTGAAGCTTTTGGGATCAGACGTGCTTCAGTTTTCAGATTTTAGACTACATGCTATTTGTATAACATCTATAAAATGTAGCAGCTTTGCAAATGGAACACAAGCATAAACACTACATCACTTTACGTTTCATAACGCAACTTATACATATACCTTGAAGGTAGTTTTATATAAAATTTAATAAATTTAGTGTACATACATTACATACATACATATTAGTCATGTAACGCTCACATGGATTTTTAATTAGTGAAGTTACAATTTCACATAAAAGCAATGTTTTGTACTTTTTGTATGTGTACAAAAATATGATCACTACTTATGAAAAATATATAAATACCACACCAAACACTATTTCTACATCAGGTGTGAGAAACTGGAGGGAGAGGGTACATCATCAATGACATTGTGAGTGTGAAAAGGAAAATTTGGTAAGCTATCAATCTCTATCAACAATGTTGTATTTTGATTAAAATTTAAAAATATATACAGGTGCAGTACCAGTGGTAATTCTACGGGAAGGCCAGAAGAGGCCACCCACTCCCCACATCCTTTACCCGAATTTTGACCTACCCCTCGGTTGCTCCCCACTTTATAAGCTCTCAAAAATTTATGAAACTAATCAGTCTCTGATTTTGATAAGATTTGATCTTCAGTACTTTTCCCTCTGTTTTCTTTTTCATTTAGCTTTTTAAGGACACATACAGAAACCAGATGGATGTGCGTTGTGGTACAGTGGATATCGGCTCGGAACGAGAAGCTGGGGAGCCGAGTTCGAATTTCAGCTGCATCCATTGTATTCACTTACGCGCAAATGCCCTTGGGAAAGGTATTAATCCGTCTCTTCCTTCCAGTTATGGGTTAAATAATAGGACAGATTGGGTTCTATAGCCTTGGTCGGCAACCAGTCTACCGCAGAAAGCAATGGCAACCTACTGCGGGATAATCTTCTGCCCAGTCAGTCATGTCTCTTTCGAGACATGATCGCCCAAGTGTGTATCACGTATGGCACTTAACTGACTGACTGACAGAAACCAGTTTGAAAGAAAAACAAACAAAAAATAAAACAACCAGATAGCTAAAAACAGACATGTTGTTAGGGAGGGAAAGAGATTTAATAGTCATATTTTCATGAAGAAATGATATTACATGAATTATTTCTTTATTTTAAAGTAGCTTCTTGATTGTATAGTTGCACTTTGCCAAAAACATAAATTAATTTTTTAGCTGATTTTCATACAGCTGTGGTACCTGCAGCATTTTCATTGATTTTATTGAATTATTTTATTTTTGTACTTTTTTTTTTTCTTCAAAAAAGTTTTGTAGAGGAAAAAAAATCAGAGCAGCCTAATCACAATGTTCTGCTAGTATTGACTTTGGTTTTGTTTTGAAATTACCCTCAACTGTGTTCCAACAGCTTGAGAGTAGAAAAGAGGCCAAGAATAGATTAGACCTCCACTACTATGAATGAAAAGTTATTTCGTTTAATTTAGTGAAGTAACATACTTATACTCAAACTCATTCCTAAGTTGTGTATACAATAGTGGTATAGTATGTCAATGAAGACACTGCTTGAGTTTACCCCCCCCTCCTACTCCTCAGAAAAATCTCAGCCCCCAAGTGCCCTCCCCGCTTTCAGAGTTCCACAATTGTCACTATAGTTTTTGTATACAAACAAAACATGGATTCTGATTACAATTAAATGTAATGAAAATTGAAAAAAGTCAGCATTTTATTTGTAAACCTGCAATACAATCTACAGTTAGTCATGTTGTTTTATGAAATTTTCCGTTTGTGGCAAGTTTTGTCAGCATCTGAGAAACTGTGGGATTTCGGTGATTCTGGGATAAAGGATAATCAACCTGTATAAACATGTATACACATTTGAGATTTCTGTAACATAATTTTTTTCCTAAACAGTAGTACACAGCTCTTGACTTTTAAATCAGCACCTGATAATTGTATTGTGCATGAAACTCAAAGTTCTGCTACTGGTAAGGAAAAAATGTATATTTATTATTAATATAGATTATAGCTCTGCTTTTATACATCAAACAGTATTTTATTATCACCAGCACTCATTGTGCAATATCTTATATTCACACATGCACACACACCAAAGCATTTTACAAAGGTTATGTATTATCTTATTAAATAGATATTTTCTTTTCTTTTTTTTAACATGAAATTTTAGTTTCTGTTTACATAGTCCTTCCTCAGTCTCTGATTTTTTTTTTTTTTTTTGAAGTCAAACGTTGTTTTGCTTGGGTATGTGCATTTTTTAGCCAAATATATCAGTTGTCTCTGCACACTCTAAAAAATAAAATGGTCATCTGAAGAAAGCCTGAGATCATTTACTTGACTCCCCACAGTAGCAAGATGTGTCACAAGATCTTTTTGATGTTAGGATGCCTTAAAGTAATCAAAGAATTGCCCAGTCACCGCAACTGGTGTTAATATTCCACTAACTCTCTCTCTTTTAGTATTACAAGGGAAGTGCTGTCATAGAGTCGAATCCCTGTGGTTGAATGTTTTTTCAATTAATTATGATGAGAACAGATACCAAGCACTGATCCTGGTTAAAAGGCTGAGAAACTTGAGTGTACATGATTCAAGGTGTTGTAAGGAGCAAGCAATGAATAAAAAGAAAAATATCTCTCTCAATGCAGAATATCTCTCCCCTGCAAAAAATATCCTCCTCTGCAAAAATATCTCCCACTACCAAGAAATATCCCAACCCTACAAATATATCCCACTGTAGGAATATCTTACTCCTCAAAATTATGCTACCCTCACAAAACATATCCCACCACTACAAAAAAATATCCTGGCAATATCCCACCTCAGCAAAAATATACCACTCTCCACAAAAAATATTCTAACCCTGTAAAAAAATATCCTGCTGCTGCAAAAACTACCCACCCCCACAAAAAACAAAACAAAACAAAAAAATAACAAAAACCCTACTATGATGATTTGAATGCCTTGTCTAGAAAAAAAATTCAAATCTTGTGTCCTTTGAAATTTCAGTGACTGAAGCCGGATTTGGTGCTGACATTGGAATGGAAAAATTCTTCAATATCAAATGCCGTTATTCTGGGTTGATGCCTAATGCTGTTGTTCTTGTTGCTACTGTACGTGCTTTGAAGATGCATGGTGGAGGTCCCACTGTGACTGCTGGGGTAGGCTTACCAAAAGCCTATACCCAGGAGGTGAGTTGTATAATTCTATTTAATAAATAAAAGTAGAAAACTTGATTTAATTTCTGTTTCATTTTTCAGTCTTGAAAGTTCATCTTCATCATTTGAATCTTCTTCAACCTGTACATTTTCCACCATCATAAGGTCTTCATTTTTTACTTTGTTAACTTCTAGAATTTTTCCAAAAGTCATTCCAGACCAAAAATAGAATATTGCTGCCATATATTGGCAAAAGCAGTTGTAAAATTTTTATATAAAGTTTATGTAAATTATTTTCAGTTGAAAAGGACCTCCAATTTGTGGTGGACTGGATTAGGCTTGTGAATTTAATGCTTCTAAAATGAAGCTGTTATCTATTAGTCACCACAGACAATTGCTCCTAATCCCCATTAGCATGGATCAGTCTAGTCTACCTGAAAGTAAAACACTGCGCCTCCTCGGGTTAACTTTCACAACAGACCTCAAGTGGAATGACTATATAGAGTCCATAGCTAAATCTGCTGCTAAGAAAGTCAGTTTTCTGTGCAGGGCCAGGAAGTTTTTCCCATCTGAAATAATCCTGCACATATAAAAATCTACCATCTGCCTGTGCATTGAATACTGCTGCCATATCTAGTCAGGTGCACCTGCTATCCACTTAGGGGTCCTTGACAAAATCCAACGGAGAATCTGTAATGTGATCAATCCCAACTTGGCAGCTCGGATACAGCCACTTTCTCACTGGTGCAATGTGGCTTTTCTGTGTCTCTTCTACAAATACTTTCATGGCTTCTGCTCAGACTAACTTAGTTAACTGATATCCCCCACACATGAATTTGCTCAAGCCACAAGATTAGCAACTAGGTCCCACCCTTTTACTGTGAAACCAATAAACTGTAAATGTATATTCTACTCCAGCAGCTTCTTCTCTTGCACTTCCCGCCTGTGTAATTCTCTACCGTTTCCTTGCTTTCTTGATAGCTACAATCTTCAAGAATTCAAATGTAAAATCAATAGTCATCTACTATCTCACTAACTTGATTCCTCTCTCTCTCTCAAGCTACCTTCTTTGTCCACTCTACTCTCATCAGTATTCTCATCCTTCTCCTACCCCTTTCCTGACACACTCCTGTAACCTGTCACTCTTTCTCATAACTTACCTCATATGTAAGCCCTTGCTCAACAGTGGCAGTAAAATGCCTTGCTGTCATTTTATTAATGGTCATTAATTTTTTTAATAACCGAGAGATTCACTTTCTGTGATATTATCTATTTGAACTTTATGACAAGTCTTTTTTCTGGATTTGTAGCCAGTACTCAAGAGTCATTAAAAACTTTATCTATTTTTCTTTGGTGGTCTCTTAGAATGCCCTCACCTAGCTCCTAGTGACTGAAGAAGAAAGAAAGAAAAAATATTCAATTATTATCTATCTCAATGGTTGTTACCTTTCGATCTCTCCCACTTTCTGTACTGCCATCAATTGTCACAAACTTCTTAGGTAGGTTACTTGTTGTTTCTTTCTTGCTTTCAATATATCCTGTGAGCATCAAATTCTCCAAACTCCCTTTTTCATTATGTGTCTCATAAATTTCAATGTTTTTTATTCTAAGTGTAAGTGTTCTTTTTGCTTCCATTTTCCTTGTGTTGGTTCCAATCTTAATGAGGAATGACTGCAAAACACTATTCCTGCCTGAATTTATAGGCAGACACACAAAAATGTCTGCTGGGATTTCTTTCTAGCTGATAAAATGGGCCAGTTTTCTATTTCATATGACTCAGCCCCAATCTGTCCTGTCTTGAAGTTAGAATGCTTTGTTTACTTAGCTGAACTTGCTGTTGTGTGTCACCTTAATTGTGAACTTTTTCCTTATTACTTTTGCTTTGCCTTGCATATATTGTTTGCTTGCTTTATATTATTTTTTTCCCTGTTCTTTTCTTTTTCTTGTTATTGCTTATTTCAAAGTTTGTCAATATTGTTTTTTTTTGTTTTTTTCAGTTTTACCATATATTTTACATTTTACAATGGCTACTCACCCTACACCTTGAAACTTCTTTGTTGCTTTGTCCATAGTATTTTCAGCACTTCTTTTTTAGAACCACTTTTCAGCTGCCTCAAGTCTCTCCTTCATCTCAGCACTCACTGTCATATAGGAAGATTGATATTATATAGCAGTTCAACATTCTTGTCTTCATTTCTGAAACAAAAAATTTTCTTGTAATTTGGATATTTCTAAAGTAATCATTTTTGTGCATTTTTCTTCATTTTTCTTTGTCCGCAATTTCAAACATCTCTTTCTTTTTTTGGATTTCAGAATCTGGATCTTGTTGAGAAAGGTTGCAGCAACTTGAAGAAGCAGATTGAAAATGTTGGGTATTTCGGTGTTCCTGTGGTTGTAGCCATAAATGCATTTACGTAAGTCTACTCGATGTGAAAAACCAACCTTTTTTTTTTTTTTTACACACATCGTCTCACCACCACCACCACAAATAATAATTGTTCTTCATGTCTTAAATACTTTCAATTTTTGAAATTTAAAGGGAAATAATGCTACTTTATAGTTTTAAAAGTTACCTCCCTTGTATTATTCTTTATTATTAGAAATGAGTTGGAAAATGTAAAGGCCAACAAGGTGGTTCTTTTCTTCTTCATATCGAGTCACTGCGCTACACCACACCCACAGTGTTGTACATAGATTCTTGCCTCGGATGTTGAGGTCTCAAGATCGTTAAGTGTTCATGAATCTTCAAGATTATGGTAAAATAGACGTTTCATAGTTTGTAAATGCACACATTGGTAGTTGGGGTCTTCATCAGTAGTATATCCCCATTTCTGAAGGTTATCTATACAGTGACCAACAGCTCGTTGGAGGTGATTTAGGTAGTCATATTACAGTCACATTATGGGCTATCGTAAATATCCTGTTCAATACAGGACATTTGTCACTTACCTAACCATAAACAGTTGGGCATATTTCTGTTCATGAGCAGAAGTATTGGAAGTATCCTAGGTTGGGTATTGAGAAGTTGTTTTTTTTAAGTTTGAAGGATGAGAGATCCAAGGTGACTTATGGGTTACAACTATTCACTTGGACTGAGTGGACAGGGTTTCCCAACCTGAAAGTATCTCTATGTTCAGCCTGTGAATTTATGCACTGCTTTTATCAAAACATTTTTTTTTTGTTTTTTAATCATTTCGCCCTAAGCAAGGTGGGGACACCACTAGAACTCAAGGGTTTATAATGAGAGAAAAGATTGGGTACATTGGGTATTGAAGAGAGGATAAAACATAAATTAGATTCAAGAAGATGTTGGATTTAAATTTTTGGAGATTGTATCTATCAGGGAAGCAAGTAAATGGAAAGGATTTCCATAGGTGAGAAATGTAAGAAAAACTGTTGGAGTAGAAGTGGTGGTTGCATTTAACTATTTAAATGGTTAAAGAGTGGGACCTAAATGCCAATCTAGTAGCATGCTTAAATTCATGTAGCTGGAGCACCAGGTATAAAAGCTCAGTCAGAGCAGTTGCCATAAAAATATTTGTAGAAAAGACAAAGGGAAGACATGTCATGTTTGAGAAAGTGACTGAAATTGGGATGTCAGGACCAGTTACATTGTGGATCCTTCATTGGATTTTGTTGAGAACCTTGCGATGTATAGCAAGAACATTCAACCAGATTTGGCAACAGTATTCAATGCTCAAATTCATGGTAAATCATTTGTATTTGGATATGTTGGATGTGCCTGGTACACTCTTGTCCAACTGGGTGTCATAATGGGTATATTGGGCATTGTTTATTTGTACCCCAGTGTCATTTTAATGGTGTACTGCTCTCAAAAGACAACCAGAAATGCAAAAGGGGATGTAAAATAGGAAGAGATTTTGTGATATAGCAATCGTTAGTTTTTCATTATAGCTGAATCTGTAGGTAAATATTGCTTGAATCTGCAAACAGGCACCTAGAGAGTGATCTCATTTTTGTGTGTGAGTTGTAGACCTTTGCATATTTTAGGCCCAATTGATAGAGAAAATAATGTGAAAATGAAGAGAGTTAAGAAGACAGCACAAGTGAAGAAGAAGACGATGAAGGAAACCAAGCTGAAGGCAACAAAGGACAATAATAATAATCATAGTGACAAGAAAAAAGGAGATGTAGAAGAATAAGACAAAGGTAACCTAGAAAATGACAAAGAAGGACGGTAGTTATAATAATAATAATAGTGAGAAAAAAGGAGAAGAGGAAGGTAGCCAAAAAAAAAAGGACATGAAAGGATAATAATAATGAGAAAAAACGGAGATGTAGACATGAAGAAGAGTACAAAGAAGGACGATGACAATAATAATAATAGTGAGATGAAAAAAGAGATGAAGGTAACTAAGAAGATACCGAAGATGGATAATAATAATAATAGTGGGAAGAAAAAAGATGAAGACAAAATTGCCCAAAGAAGAAACCACAAAGATGGATGGTAATAATCATTGTATGAAGAAAACATTGAAGATTGACATTAATAAAAATAAGAGAATGAAAGGTCAGTAGAAAAAGAAAAAGAAAAACTTCTAACTTTCATCTTTTGTCGAGCATTCTGATGCCTCGGCGCTTTCATCTTTTGTCGAGCATTCTGATGCCTCGGCACGTTCATCTCTTGTCGAGCATTCTGATGCCTCGGCACGTTCATCTCTTGTCGAGCATTCTGATGCCTCGGAACTTTCATCTCTTGTCGAGCATTCTGATGCCTCGGCACTTTCATCTCTTGTCGAGCATTCTGATGCCTCGGCGCTTTCATCTCTTGTCGAGCATTCTGATGCCTCGGCACGTTCATCTCTTGTCGAGCATTCTGATGCCTCGGCACGTTCATCTCTTGTCGAGCATTCTGATGCCTCGGCACGTTCATCTCTTGTCGAGCATTCTGATGCCTCGGCACGTTCATCTCTTGTCGAGCATTCTGATGCCTCGGCACGTTCATCTCTTGTCGAGCATTCTGATGCCTCGGCACGTTCATCTCTTGTCGAGCATTCTGGTGCCTCGGCGCTTTCATCTCTTGTCGAGCATTCTGGTGCCTCGGCGCTTTCATCTCTTGTCGAGCATTCTGATGCCTCAGCGCTTTCATCTCTTGTTGAGCATTCTGATGCCTCGGAACTTTCATCTCTTGTCGAGCATTCTGATGTCTCGGCGCTTCATCTTTGTAATGATTGCACATTTATTTCTGTATTAATTTTGATTCAAACCTCTTATTCATTTATATTCTGTACTATCTGTAAATTCCGTCTGAATTTTTTTCAGGACAGACACAGAAGCTGAGCTGAAACTAGTACAAAAGGTTGCCTGTGAGAGTGGTGCCTTTGATGCTGTCATTTGTCACCATTGGGCAAAAGGTGGTAAAGGAGCCCAGGAGTTAGCCGGGGCTGTTGAGAAAGCCACACAGCAGCCGAGCGAGTTCAAATTCCTCTATGATTTAAAAGTAAGTCCGAATTTAGAAACAGATTTGAAATTTTGAATAAAGTTTTTTAAGGCTTCTTAAATGAATAAGGCTTACAACCATATCCCGTTAAAAGACTGGTTCTTGTACAATCACAGAAGTTAAGCAATATCAGGTTTTGTCAGTACCTAGGTGGGTGACTGCTTGGGAATACCAGGTGTTTTAAGCTTGGATGTGTGGCTGGTGTAATGAATAATAGCTTGGAACTGGAAATTGGAGAGCTGAGTCCCAATTCTACTTGGGTTCATTATATTCACTTGTGTGCAAATAACATTTAGAAATATTAATAAAAGTTAAATAGATGAAAAAGGAGATGTAGAAGAAGATGAAGGTAGTCAAAAAGAAGATGGCAAAGAACAGTCAGTCAGTTAAGTGCCATACATGATACACGCTTTAGGTGATTATGTCTTGAAAGAGACATAACTGACTGGGCAGATGATTATCTCGCAGTAGGTTGCCATTGCTTTCTGCAGTAGACTGGTTGCCGACCAAGGCTATAGAACCAAATCTGTTCTGCTATTTAGCCCATAACTGTTGGGAAGAGACGGATTAATACCTTTCCCAAGGGTATTTGTGTGTAAGTGAATGCAAGGAATTCAATAATGATAATAATTGTGAAAAGAAAAAAAGAGATGTAGAAGACAATGAATGGAGCCAAGAGAACAGCCAAGCTGAACAATAATGATAATAATTGTGAGAAGAAAAAGGAGATGTAGAAAAAGATGAAGGTAGTTAAGAAGAAGATGGCAAAGAAGGACAATAATAATAATAATTATATTAATAGTGAGAAGAAAAATAGATGTAGAAGAAGAAGATGAAGGTAGCAAAGAAGACGGCAAAGATGGACAATTAAAATAATAATAAGAAGAAGAAAAGAGATGTAGAAGGAGAAGACGAAGGTAGCGAAAAAGATGGCGAAGAAGGACAATAATAATAATAGTGAGAAGAAAAATGAGATGTAGAAGGAGAAGACGAAGGTAGCCAAGAAGACGACAAAGAAGAACAATAATAATAATAATAATATTGAGAAGAAAAAGGAGCTGTAGAAGGAGAAGACGAAGGTAGCCAAGAAGACGACAAAGAAGGACACTAATAATAATAATAATAATAATATTGAGAAGAAAAAGGAGCTGTAGAAGGAGAAGACGAAGGTAGCCAAGAAGACGACAAAGAAGAACAATAATAATAATAATAATATTGAGAAGAAAAAGGAGCTGTAGAAGGAGAAGACGAAGGTAGCCAAGAAGATGGCAAAGAAGGACACTAATAATAGTGAGAAGAAAAATGAAATGTAGAAGAAGACGAAAGTAGCAATGAAAACAGCGAAGAAGGACAATAATAATAATAATGAGAAGAAAAAGGAGATATAGAAGGAGAAGATGAAAGTATTCAAGAAGAAGGATGATAGTAATAATAAAAGAAAAAAGGGAATGTTGAAGGAGAAGATGAACGTATACATGAAGAGGATAAAGAAGGACAAAAATAATAACAACAATAATAATAATAGAAGATAAGATGTAGAAGGAAAAAATGAAGGTTGCAAAGAAGATAATGAAGAAAGACAATAATAAAAAGAATAGTGAAAAGAAAAAGATGTTGAAGAAGACAAAAATAGCCATGAAGAAGATGGCAAGGAAGATTGATAATAATAATAATAATAATAGTGATGTACAAGAGAAGGTATCCAAGATGAAGATAACAGAAAATATTAATAATCATAATAGTGGTAGTGAGAAGGAAAAGAAGATGTACAAAGAGAACACTGAATGTTTTAAGCTTGGATGTGTGGCTGGTCTAATAGATAAAACTCTGAATTGGAAATTGGAGAGCCAAGTTTCAATTTTAGTTATGTGCAGATACCTCTAAGATCCATCTCCCCCACCTATGGGTTAATCAGTAGAAATTTCACCAGTAGAATCATGATTATCTAAAAAAAAAAACAACTTACAATCTAAAAATATTTTCTGGCTTTAAGTAACCTGGAAAATGTTTAAAACAACTTACAATCTAAAAATATTTTCTGGCTTTAAGTAACCTGGAAAATGTTTAAAACAACTTACAATCTAAAAATATTTTCTGGCTTTAAGTAACCTGGAAAATGTTTAAAAGCTGTAAAAAAACAAATCTACTCAGGTGTTTGAACCTTGCACTTCAATGACAAGTGAGGAAGATACACTTAAAGACAAACTTCCTATGTGTGTCTGTTTCCATGCTAACATGGGTTGTACGGGGGACTCTTTTCCAAACTGCTTGATTCTGTTAAGGCCTGCCTGTAATCTCAACTTCCTTAAATCATCTTTGAGAAGTTTGGTCCATATTTTACATAGTCTACTTATGAATTGAAGCATCATGAATTACTGGAGTGAGTTTTACAGCTATATGTTAATACTAACACCAACCAGTTTTGAAAAGTGAAAACTCAGTGTTTTATTGAGATACCATCTCTTGGAAGATTATCTTCCAAGGTTAAAGAGTTCAGCCAACTCTTTTCTATACAGAGTAGATATAGAGATTCTTATTTTAAAGATTTCCTTCTCTTAGACAAGTTACTTTCCAAAGCTAAAGACTCTTACCCAGACTAAGCAGTTTAATGTCATACTTAGTACATCTCTTACACTATTTGCCCATAGCTGGGACCATGACAGGTGCTACCACCCTGGGTCAGGATAGATCTGGGAACAACAGCAATTAAGAGGTGGTTCCATACTCCTCAAAATCTCCAATCTCCCGATCGGAAGACTTGCTGCCGGATGTGGTTTTTCATCATATCCATAATTGTTTGATTGATATTGCGCTGCTGAGATCTGGCCAAAATCAAACAGATTGGTTAAGTAGATTGCTGCAGAGATACTTCAGTATTTTAAAAAAGAAAATTGAGTACAAAATCTTTTGGTGTACTTCTGCCACAGAAGAGCCGAATTCTAGTCAACTGAAAGATATCCATTGACATAGTGATCAGCCAGGTGTAGGAAGGATGGTATATTTTGCAAGATAAATTTTTCTTTGTGTTAAAAGCAGCAGTGAATTCTGTGGCTTGGAACTGTGATATCTGTCAGTCTATAGACCCTGACCCTGTATGATGAAGAAAAAGTAATGTAACTGTAGGTGAAACCTGGAAAAGGTTGAGTGTTGATATCACCCATTATAATACAAACATTTCCTGATACTGATCAACTGCCGACCAACATGAATCTGAATTTAACAACCACTGTTGCAGCAAGATAGTGCAAGCATTATCTCACAGCTAGAATTGGTGTTCTGTGAGTAAGAACCCCCCTCCCCCAGTCATGTGCAATTGAGATACTCCCTCATAATGAGACAGACCTCTGAATCCGATGCTTTAGGCTAGGGGTTGCAACCCTCTGATGGGTCAGAAGCAGAATGTTAGTGGGTCGTAAGAAGTTATACTAAAATTACACATTAGTTTTGATTAAACGCTATCTGTTGAGATAGCTTAAGACTTGGGCTTTCATTGTCAGGCTATTGTTGTATCAAGCAGTATGTTGTTTTGATGGGTAGTCATGCTCACAAATTAATCATTCGTTATCGTAAAGAGGAAATTAATTTTCACCTATTCATATAAATAATATCTTTTATATTCTTTTATGTTTTCACCCAGTAAATTTCAGTGGTTCACCATAAGCTGTGGTCATGAATAGTGGGTCATGATTCTAAAATGTTTGGGAACCTATGCTTTCGATGAATGGGTCATCAGTCTCTGGCTGTGGTATGTATATGCACCTTCAGGTGATGGCATAGTTGAGAGATGCCACAGTACCATGAATAGGATCTCTGTACAATAATGGGGGCAGTTTATTGGTTTATCACACCAAAAGATGACATGTTACCTTCAACTACCAAGTCTGACATTGTTGCAGCAATCCTGCTTGCATGAGAACAAAGGAAAGCACTGTATCACTTTGGAGATTGTGTGGGTAAAAGCCCCACACAGTCGGAGCACAATGCAATATCGAATTAGACTGGAATCAATAACCAGCATAATATTCTTGTCAATGGAATATTGCACCCTCTATAGGATTTTGCATGCCTATGTAAGTTTTGGAATGTCATATACCTCCCAGAAATATCTCCCATATCTTTTAGTGTAATGAATATCGGTTCTGAATGAGAAATCAAAGAGCCAAGTTGTAATTGCAGTCAAATTCATTTCATTAACTTATGCACAAATATCCTTGGGAAATCCATCTCTTCTCCCTCAAGCTATGGTTGAATAGCAGGACAGATTGGGTTCTATAGCTTTGTTGACAACCAGTCTACTGCAGAAAGTAATGGCAACCTACTGTGGGAAAATCTTCTGCTTAGTCAAGTGTGTATCATGTAGGGCATTTAAATGGCTAACTGATACCTACTACATATACTTTACAGAAATACCTCCCATGTATCCATATTCTGAGGTATTATGGTGGCTGTATGGTAAGTAAGAATGTGATACTTTGGTGCAAGGAATACTGTGGTATGTTTGGGTCAGTAATCGTGTTTAGCTAAGTTTAAGACAAGACAGACTGAAAAACTGTTGCCATTTTGGCCTTGTGCCATATTTTGTATTATAGCAAAATAAATATACCTTCCAGAAATATTCTCACATAATGGGAAGACACCATTGATACTAAGTTTTTATCATTATGTGGCAGGTATTTCTGGGGTGTATTTCTGCCACACCCTCTATTTGAAATAATAAAAATGGTTTAAATTTCAGCTTCCAATTGAAGAAAAAATCCGGATTATTGCCCAAAAGATTTATGGAGCAGATGACATAGAAATTTCTCCAGAAGCCCAAGAACAGATTAACAGATACAAAAGTCAGGTAAGAAAATATTTTGTCCCCGCCTGTCATTTATCTATTTTTTTATATAGGAAACTGAAAATTAAAAAGAAAGTAAAAGTGTTCTCCAGTTTTGTTGAACACTATTCAGATATAGAAAGAATTCATTGGCACTTATGAGGTGAAAATGTTTTCATCAATACAACCAGACCTACATACAGCAGCACAAAACACAACGTGTGGGAGAAAATCAGTTAAGTGCTATATATGATATACGCTTCAAGACGTAACTCATTAGACAGAAAATTTTCCTGCAGTAGACTGGTTACCATTCAAGGCTATAGGACTCAAGTCTGTCCTGCTACTCAGCCCTTAGTTGGAATGAGAAGAAATGGATTAATTCCTTTCCTAAGGGTTTTTTTGCGTAAGTGAGTGAAACGTATCCGACTGGAATTCGAAGTCGGCTTTCTCATTTTAAGCCGATACCCATTACACAATAATGCATATGCTAGGGATAAAACGCTGGTCAAAACAATGTAAAGGGGAAAAAACTCTATTCAAAATACAATGTAAGGGAGAAAACTCTGTTAAAACTTTAATGAAACTGATCGTATGAAACAGTAAATGCAAATTCCAAATTGGAGATGTCGAAATCAATCCAATCTTGGAATTTAACCAGCATTGTTGATAGTTTATTAAAAATGCCCTTTTGGTTTCACATTTTTTTTACCGTATCGTTCTAACAGTACAATGCTCAGGGGGCATTTGAGGTAGAGGGTTACTTTAAGGGGCAGTTTATATTGATAGGGAAAGAAGATAACGGTTGACTCTAGACTTAAACAGTTCAAGATTGTAGTGATTGGGAAACATTTTTTTAGGAGTTTGTTCCATAGGGTGAACTTAATTCTCACTGATGGAATATGGAGGTATTCCATCAACGAGATTGTTTGTCACTATGTAAGTGGCATTGGAGGTTCCTAACTGCGAAGGTCAGACCTAGTGGAACCAGGTTATGTAGTGTGTCCAAGCACTTTCCATGTTAGAAGTGATAGAGCAGTGACAGACTTATTACATCCTACCTGTGAGAGAGACATTGGTGTGTGGAAAACAATTCTTATCCAACAAGGACTCTGAGATGCTGGAAAGTGGGGTCTGGACACCTCCTGCCCAGATATGGCAACAGTACACCATTTTCTGCTTCACTGACTTGCATAAAGACAGAGGACAGCATAAGGAGTCAGGTACAGGGATTCAATCATTTTACCTTCATCTTTAATGATGGATCATATATAGGAATTACAATTGAAGTCATGTGTGAGCCTGAGGTCTAATACCTTCTCAAGGCATAGAGCCTCCTCAAGGGGACATCTGTTCATTGTGACTGGTGGTAGTTGAAGGTCTGATTGGTAGTGATCGAATGTAACCAGTTTGGTTTTGGAGGCTTTGAATGTAACTAGCCATATATTGTCATACCATCAGCATAAAAATGGAGTATATTTTTAGGTAGAGCATTTATGTAAAGAGGGTTGGTCTGAGAAGTGACCTCTGTGTTGACTGCCAGAACATCAGAGAATTGGCCTTTAATAAGTACTTTCAGGGATCTACCTGTTAGGAAGGATTTTATCAGAGTGAAAACTTTCCCAGTGATTTCATAGCCAGAAAGTTGGTGTAGTAAACTTTTGTTGAAATCCTTCGAGATATCTAATGCTATGGTCCTTGTGGTATGTGTGTCTTCAAGGGCCTCACTAATTTTGTGTGTAATGATAGTTATGACATCAACAGTGGATCATGCTGATGTTTTTTGTGTAATTTTGGTAAATATATCTGTTAAAATGAGATGCCGTTGTTATTTTCATATTTGCATAATTTACACGACAATTTATCCATCGCATCTGTGTGTGCGTATATATATATATATATATATATATTTCATTTGGACGAATATCCTCATTTTTTGCTGCTGTTGTTATCAATTGTAAGAAGATATATTATTTTCTGTCTGAACTTCTGGAGGATGAGGAGTTATCATTATTTACCTTATTTACATTTGGACTCCTGTCACAACATTTAAAAGACATTATACATTTTAGCCTTCTTCAGGTAGTGAGTTTGATCCTCACTGCATGGCTCCATAATCTCAACCTTGTGCCACATATAACCTATGCTTAGAAATCACCTTCTTCAGGTATCAGTCAGTCCACATAACCATAAGTCAATTTAAACAAAACTCTTTATTTAATCTATGTGGCTGCAATATGAGAAAGAACAGGATGAGAACAATTTACCCCTTTTGATGAAATAGAGATCACTTCAATATTCCCAGAAGGCTATCTGAATTAACAAACACCTGAAGAAGGCCCAGGTGTATGACTGAAACATCATAATAATAACAAAGATGAGAACATTAGTTTAAATATGAATAATGTACATTTTCATTCCATATTTAAAATTTAAATTATGAATTCAGTCAGTTAAGTGCCATACATGATACAAGCTTGGGCGATTATGTCTCAAAAGACTGACTGGGCTGAAGATTTTCCCGCAGTAGGTTCCCATTATTTTCTGTGATAGACAGGTTGTCAACCAAGGCTATAAAACCCAGTCTGTCCTGCTATTTAACCCATGGTTAGAGGGAAAAAGATGGATTAATACTTTTCCCAATAGTATTTGTGTGGAAATGAATGCAACGACTTCAACTGGAATTTGAACTCTACTTTCCAATCATCCTAAGCTGATATTCACTGCACCACAAGACACTTTACGAATTTGAGACACCAATATCAAACAAGTACAAAAATTTAAATATCTAGAAAGCATATTAACAGAGGATGGAAAAAGTGAAATTGAAATCCATTGGAATCATGAAAAATGCCTTCCAAAAGCTAATCAAATTATTAAGGAGTGAAATTTTGTCTGAAACAAAGAAAAGAGTACTGAATTGTTATATAATATCAGTCCTTCTATATGACAGTAAATAACTTCTATTTTTCTAATTCTTACTATTTTGTTATTCTTCCTCCTTAATAATAGTTTTTCTCATATTCTCTAACATTCAGTAACCTCTTTTACCCAAGTAGCTATATTGCCTTGCTTGGGGTGAAATGATTAAAAGAAATTATTGGACAATCTTCTTGCAGCTGAAGAAGAGACTTCAGGTAACTGAAATAGGGTTCTACAGAAGGTTGCTGGGCACACCTTGAACTGATATCTGAATTAGGAAAATTGGAGACAAAAAAAACACTTTAATTTAGAATAATAAAAACAATTTAAATTTCTAGTGAGGAAAGGGGGCTTAGAAAATTTAACTCTCACTGGACATGTTGAAGGCTAGACATAAAAAGAAAATCAGCTAACCTGCTTAACTAGCTTGTGTAAATGGTTGGTGGAACAGAGCTTAGGAGAGATAACAAAAAGAGAGAATTACTGTTTTATTGTGTTGCTCATGTGACCAGTAGCCAATTTCTTTTTATGATTTCTGAAACTTCAATGAAAGTCAAATTCTTCAATTGTTTGGAGAAACAGAAATTTTCTAATTCTTCATTTGTTTGAAAAAATAAATTTTCATTATAGCATCACAACCTACCAAAGCTAAAAAGAGGTCAGTTATTTTCTTTTCTCCTCCTCTTGTCTGATTGTTTTTTAATATTTTAGCTCTCACCTGGGCTGCAAATCACTGGATCTGAGTCTCGAAAAATTCTGACTTAATCCTTTCAGTGACGTCATTCATACTTAGTATGAGCCAGAAATGACAGGTATTAGTGCAGAGCCATGATTGTCCACATCCTGAAGAGCTATGGCATATAGAAGAAGAATCAGTCAGTCAGTTAAGTGCCATACGTGATACACGCTTTGGGCGATCATGTCTCAAAAGAGACATGACTGACTGGACAGATGATTATACCGCAGTAGGTTGCCATTACATTCTGTGGTAGACTGATTGCCAGCCAAGGTTATAGAATCTGTCCTATTATTTAACCCATAACTGGAGGGAAGAGATGAATTAATACCTTTCCCAAGGGTATTTGTGCATAAGTAAATGTAACGACTTCAACTGGGATTTGAACTCAACGCTCCAGTTTGTCATTTCGAGTCAATATTTACTGCACCACAACGCACATCCTAGAAGGAGCATAGATATATATATAACTTATAGTTTGTTTTTCCCACAGTCTGTCAATATCTATCTGTTTATGAATGAGGATTGCTGAAATTCTTGTTTTGATCTGGAACTCTACTCATTTAATATTTTAATGACAAAACATCAGAAAACTGATTTTGGCAAGTGAGTCAGGTGAAGAACTTTTCAGCACCCACTAGCATATTGACCTATTTATATCTAGCTTCATATCTGTCTCTCCACATCTTCTATGTCTGTTCCTGTTTCCCCCCAATGCTTGTCTCTGTAGTCACCCCTAATGGCTGCTCCCTACATCTCCCCAATGTCTGCCTGATGACATCTCCCCAATGTCTCTCTCTCCAGCTCTCCTATGTCTCTTCCTGTTTCCCAGCAACACCTATCTCTTCAGTTCTCCTTCCAATGCCTGTGTCTGCAGTTCTCCTTCCAATGCCCGTGTCTGCAGTTCTCCTTCCAGTGCCCGTGTCTGCAGTTCTCCTTCCAGTGCCCGTGTCTGCAGTTCTCCTTCCAGTGCCCGTGTCTGCAGTTCTCCCTCCAGTGCCCGTGTCTGCAGTTCTCCCTCCAGTGCCCGTGTCTGCAGTTCTCCCTCCAGTGCCCGTGTCTGCAGTTCTCCCTCCAGTGCCCGTGTCTGCAGTTCTCCCTCCAGTGCCCGTGTCTGCAGTTCTCCCTCCAGTGCCCATGTCTGCAGTTCTCCCTCCAGTGCCAGTCTCTGCATTTTTCCCCAACACCCATCTCTTGACATCTTTTCAATGCTTATCTCTTCATGTCTTCCTCCAGTATTTGTCTCTCCACCTCTCTAAATCTTTCTCTCCACATCATCATTTTATATTTTTTACCCACTTGTTTCTCTATCTCGTTTTTCCTTATGTCTATCTCTCCAGCCCTCCCTCTCTATGTCTATCTCACCATATCTCCCCATATGTCTGTCTTCCCATGTCTCCTCTAACATCTCCCTCTCCATGTCTTTCTCTTCACATTTCTCCCTTACATCTCCCTCACCAAGTCTACCTAGGTCTCTCTCTCTCCCTGTCTCACCCACATCTGTCTCCTGACAACTCCCTTCATATCTCCCTCTTCATGTCTGTCTGTCTGTCCACATCTTTCCATGTCTCTCTCTCTCTCTCTCCACAAAGTATCCCCCATATTTTTTTTCTCCGTGTCTTTCTCTCTAAATTTTCTCTTCACATTTGTTTATCCAAGTCTCCTTCTCCATGTATCCGCCATGTCTTTCTCTTCATGTCTGTCTACCACATCTCCCCGCACATGCCCTCTCCACCTCTCTCTCTACATGTCGTTTTCCTCTCCATGTTGCTCCCTCACATCTTTTTCTCCATGTCTCTCCCCCCCATATCTCCCTCTCCACATTTTTCTATCCAAGTCTCCTTCTTGTCTCTCCTAGTTTCCAACACATCCCCCTCTTCATGTCTTTATTCCTCCCAAGTCTATCCCTCATGTCTGTGTCTATGTCACTCTCCCACATCTGCCTAAGTCTGTTTCTCTGTGTCTTCCTACACATTTGTCTCTCTGCATTTCCTCATCATGTCTCTTTCTTTCTTCTACTTACACCTTCATCTATCTATCCACTCACCTTGTCCTTAGCAGGTCTATTCATTGGTTGATATGGAAAAACATTTTTTGGCAATCAAGTAGTCAAAATTTTGAACTTCATTTGCAATTACCTAACTCTTCTTTTGATCTTATGTTGTCTCTCACTCTTTTTACCATTCTTTTCATTTGGCTTTTTTCTTTTTCATTTTGCCTTTTCTCTTTCGTTCACTGTAATTATTTCTTTCTTTCTTTCTCGTTTGTAATCTCTTGTTTCTATACATATTTTTCCCCTTTCTTTCTTTCTTTCTTGATATGGAAAGAAATATTTGCCAATCAACTAAAGGTCAAAATTTTGAAGGTTTACTTCTTTTGATCTTATGTTGTCTCTCACTCTTTTTACCATTCTTTTCATTTGGCTTTTTTCTTTTTCATTTTGCCTTTTCTCTTTCGTTCACTGTAATTATTTCTTTCTTTCTTTCTCATTTGTAATCTCTTGTTTCTATACATATTTTTCCCCTTTCTTTCTTTCTTTCTTTCTTGATATGGAAAGAAATATTTGCCAATCAACTAAAGGTCAAAATTTTGAAGGTTTACTTCCAATTACCCAACTCACCATGAAGCAATCACTACTTTTTTGCACTTGTAAAATTCGCACTAAACATGCACCCTATATATCTGTTGCTGCCTTTTTTCTTTATTCACTCACTTTCTCTTTTTGTCAAAATGTTCTTAAGTTTTTGGTTTTTCTTCTCTTCTAAAATGAATGAAACTTTCCCTCCATTGCTCTTCCTAAATATTCCTGGTATGTGGGTCACTATAAACTGATACTTTGTTTTAGATAGAGAAGAGAGGGGTTGGCTGGGGTTGGGTATCAAATTCTTTGTTCCAAACTTAGATGCTCACATATTACAGTTGTCCCCTCTTTTTCATGGTTTCATTTTCCTTGGTTTCCATAACCCACAGTTGCCTCTTCACCCACAAGTGATTCAGGAAGTTTTACTGAATAAGGGCCCCAAAGCATGAGTCATGGCACTGACGATTAGGATATACCAAAGAGAAACTGGAAATGTTCTACCTTTTAAGAGTAAAAGTGAATGCTTTTCTACTTTATAAGGAACAAACAAATAGAAATGTAATGCTGTGGTTGCTAAGATCTACAAATCATTAATCCATCACATACAGGGGGGCTAGACAAAGAAATGGAGATACCTATTACCATAATAGCATAATTTTGAAAAACCGATTAAACTATCCTCCTCTGTTTTTATGTTTGTTGATTTAATATTTGTAATACATCAATTTTTTTTTTTTTTTTGCTAAAATTGTTTTTTTACAAATATTATTTAAATAAGTTTATTAAAATCAACAGTTATGACTAAGAATTTTAAGTGATCAACTTCATCCTATAATTCAGGAACTGTTTCCGGAGGGAAATGCCATCTTTCAAGATGGTTATGCATCCATTCATCCTGCTAAAGTTGTAGCTGAATGGCACAAGGAACATTATAGTGAAGTAGAGCATCTTATCTGACAACAACAATCTCCGGATCTCAACATTATTTGAACATTTATGGTTCATTTTAAAAAAACAAGTGGATAGTCAATATCCTCCATCATCATCATTGAAAGAATTGGAGACTGCTTTAGCTGAAGAATGAATGAAAATTCCTCTGGAAACAATTCAAACTTTGTATGAGTCAATTTTAAGTGTTGTCTTTTTTTATTATATATTATTAAATTGGATCCTAATTCTTATTTGATCCCAAATCATTATATATATATATATATATATAGTCTTCATTATATATATTTGTGCATTTGGGTAGCAGTCTTTCATCTATACATGTTGCATTTGTATTTCGTATTTGGTTTAGTGTTTTTTTTTCTGGACATAAACTGAGTGAAAGAATGTTTTTATATATATATATATATATATATATAGTCTTCATTTGTAAACCAGTTATTACACTATTATTATTGTGTAATAACTCATTTACAAATTAAGAATATTCAAAAGTTCTACAATATTTAAGAATATTCAAAAGTTCTACAATATAATTGTACTGAACACTTTTTATACAAATGTGTACTGGTTTAATTTTATTATGACCAAAAACTAAGTAATTAAACAATCAATCAATCAATATATATATATATATATATATAATGTTTTAGAACATGTACATAATTTCTTCTATATATGTCCTCTTCCCTACAATCCTTGTATATATATATATATATATATATATATATATATATATATTGTAAGAAAGCTATGAAACATGTAGGTTATCAAACCCACTGTTCATGCATTTACTTTTATAAAGAGTGCTTGATACAATGTAAAGCTTTATATTGTCATGGTTGTTACAATGGTTTATAAAAGCATAGTATCACTACACAAAAATCTTCGTGTTTTGGATCTATGTTTGCTCCTCATCTGGTGATAAGCTGAAATGAAAAATAAATGGTGAAAACGATTTATTTTTGGTAATATGATATGTAAGTGAATATGGTGGGAGTTTAGTATAATTTAGCCAATTTAGCCAGCCATAGTGATACAGTCTTGGGTTAGGAGAGGGGTGTGGAGTAGCTTAGTTTTGAACAGGTCACTTTTTAATTTTGTCTGGGTAATTCTTATATTGGGATGTAAGGTTTTTTAAGAAAGAGTAGATACTTTTTATTTTACTACTATCTATGAGTGGATGGAATAAAGTTGCTATTCATGTTGTGTGAGTTTATTTTCTTTTATTTATACGATGTTCATTTGTTTTATTTTGAGGATTAAACATGGGTATTAATTACTTTTTTGGAGGGGATTATTTTATGTGAATGAGGTATTTTTTGGTCAATTAAATTTTAACGAAAAATATTTTCGATGTTTACATAACACAGCTAATTCGTCTCTATGGTTCAATAGTTTGCCATTGTTGGGGTACTTTAGAATGTGTAGCTTTTCACTTAAGCATAAAGGGCAGATGCCATTAAGCAAGTTGCAGGTTCTAGTTTTTTCCAGGTTTTTCCATTTCACTTTGGGTTTCTGTTTTGTGTCTTTTAATTTCCAAAAATATGCAGAAAGGGATGTTTGGTTTCGATATAAGTTGTTTTTGAATGAAGTTAAGTGCATGTACCAGTGCTGATAAAGGTGTTCTTTGTAGATCCGATATATGCTTTATATTTAGTGGGGTTTTCTGTTGATGTTATATTGCATTGATAGACAATTTAATTTATTTTATATCTATTTTGTAGTGGGCAATTATTGGGGTTTCTACAATTGCATAAATTTTTATTGTTGTCCTCTTTATTATTTTGGTGGTTAATTTTATTTCGATCCATGTGTTGATTTAAGATATATTTATTATGATTAGTTATGGTTTTTTCAAGGTTATTTGTGCAACTATAACTCAGTTTAAGTGTATTTTTGTTAAAAATTTTACTTAAAAGGTTGTTAGTGGGGAAGTGTTTTTTAATTAAATTGAAGAACTTCTGCCCTAATTTGGTGTTTACCATTTGGTTGAAAGGAGGTGTGTACCAAATGGTTTTTCTATTTTTATTTTTCCTGTTATGGTTATAGTTTGTTATATACTTGATGTTTTGGTTTTTATAGCCTTTTTCTTTTAGGGACTTATTGTAAAGACTTATGTTTGTTAAATATTTCTTCACTGGATGAGTATTTACTAATTCTATATTCTATGAGGAGGGTATATGTTTGATTATACTTGGTGGGTGATTTGACTTTGGGTGGGTGTATAATGGATATTCATTGGATTTTATGTATGGTTGGTAATTATTATTTACTAAGTCGAGTGTTACATCTAGAAAGTTTACTACTTTTAAATTAATGTTAACTATTACTTTTAGGTTTAAACTTTTGAATTCTCTGTGGATAAGTTTTCTTATTTTGTCTGTTTTAAAATGTGTACTAACATGAGATCATCATCTCTATATAACCATATGTCTTGTGTGTTTACGTCATGGTGTGCAGTAAGATTGTATAGTGCAAATAAGCCAATGAGTTCGGAAGACTCTGCAGAATCTAATGCACCCATTGTAATATCAAATTGGTTAATAGTTATTTTTTATCCATTTATCTTGATTATGGATAAGAACAGATGTCTTGGCAGCCATTATTATATTATATTCGTCCTTGGTTAAGTCCAAGTAATATGTGGCAAATTCCAGTGCTAAAGTAAAGAGGTCTTTGGATACTGATGGGTAATAGTCAACTATGTCAAATTGGATCAAAGAACAGTTGTTTTTTCTTTAATGTTGTTAAACCAATTAATTAGTATGTCAAGGAAAGGAATTTTGTTATCATTGCTAATTAACACTGATGACAATAAATTCACTATCTCACCATATAAAAAATCCACTAACAAAAATCCCTCTACACTCAATTATATTAGCGAATGCCCCCACTATTACAAAATAGCCATTATAAAAAATCTACTATATCATGCAAAAACCAATTCGTCTACAAAACAGATCTTCCACAGTGAACTAAAAAACATAAAACAGACACTCATCAACAATAATTTTCCCAACTACACAGTTGATGCACAAATATGACATTTTCTTAAAAACCATAACACGGAAAAAATAACACATGATACTAGCCCAACCAATCCCAAACATATCACTCTCTTATATCGTAGCCAGATGCACTCCAACTACCAACTAGATGAAAATATCCTAAAAAAACTCATAAGCACTAATATTTATCTCAACTAACATACTCAAATGCCTGTAATCAGATCAGGGACCACAACGCCACCATTTTGTCACTGTCTGCGGCCATTCGCCACGGTAGGGATGGACTTGTCTCTTCAATTTAATTCTCTTTATTGTTAATAACTTAAATGTTCTTTGTTTACTGTGTGTTAATCTTTATTCTTTGATAATGGCTTATGTGCACCGAAAGCTTAGACCCGATAAAAAAATCAACAATTACTGTGATTTTTTTGTTGTCTTTCAACGATATCACCATCAAGTATATCAGACGGTACGAACGGATCCTACACAAAATTAATAGACAAAACTTGTCTATATTATTCAATGAAACCTGCATTAATGAAAAAATGCTGTCAAAATACACACAATATATATATATATATATATATATATATATATATATATATATTACTGGTGTTCCTCAGTATAATATAATATATTATTATGTATATATTTATAAAAATACATATTATCCTATGTTTATATCATGACTCAGAGTTTCATGCCCTATGTAATCATCAGGTGCATATTATAAACTAACCATTCCAGGATTTGAATTCCTGGTTCTCATGATATTAGTGAGAATAATATAATATAGTATATATAATAATAATAATATTGTAATACTGAAATGATATTTTTTAATCTTATAATTTTATTTGAGTGAAAACTTAAAATTATTGTGACTATACATGGCATTATCAGTGAACGAGCAGTAACTATAGTAAATTTAAAGTCAACATTTTAAAAATTCAATAAAACATTAGATTACAGAGAATATTTTTCTAAATTTTTAAGGTTATTGATTACTTAAAACTTATATAGGATAGTTTTACAGATAAAGTCTCCATAAACCAATATTAAACCTGTCATCACCTTTTCAAACATGTCAACACAGCTACTGTCAGTTAAACACAAAGCTACTGTTGAGTTAAAAAATGCATTTTTGCAATATTTTAAACTTAAGTGTAATGATTTGTTTAAAATCAGATTAATTAAATCAGCTAATATTCTTCAATTAAAGTTTCAGAAAAAGTGTAGTTTATTTTTGGAAGATTTTTTAAAAAAGAGAATTACATTGTGATGAAAGTTGATTAACGGTGCTAATCAGCTGTTTTAACAAAAATAAAAAAAAATAAAAAATTATAATCCTTCCAGTCAATTTAAATTAGTTTTGGAAATACAGCAAAGTATTTTTTTTTCTAATTGGAAATATTAAATTTACTCTATCAGCTTGAAATTAAAACTAAAATAAAAATTCCAAGAAAGATTTTTCATTTTTTAAACTGATTTTAAGCCATAGGTAACACTTTTGTTGAGGTCCCCATATATATATATATATATATATTTATTCAGAAATTATAACATGGATATGTTACAATATCACTACAAAAGTAGCTATTTTGGTTCAACACTTCTTGTGTTTTGTTAAGTGATGTGGTTATTTTAAATTGAATGGTTTTAAAAGGGTTAAAAACAAGCAAGACCTCTTTAATCAGGGAGGCATTATTGAACACTTTTTTAAAAATAGTGTTTCTTTGGACAAAGAATATTATTCCACCCATACTTGTGTGTGTATGTGTATATATATATATATATATATATATATATATATATGAGTGATAAATCCACATGTCATTCTTCACCTCAGCTTTTCTTGTTTTTACTTGTCTCTTCAGTGTTCTCTTGAAATTTTCTCCCATTTCCTAATTTCTGAAAGAAAACCAATTTGAACAGTTCTTGGAATGTAGCAGTGCCTCCAGTCAGTACCAAACTGACAGATGGGAATCAGTTGAGGCTAAGATAAAAAAAAAATTGAGAGGGAAAAAATACATTTTTTGCTTTTAGCAAGTCTTAGACTTTGGCAGACATGGATAGATGGGTAGTATTCGTGCTAGGAGATTATTAACGGCCAGAGCTTATTTTCTAGAAAGCACCTTAAAGAGGGAAAGTTTTTAGAATCTGTCTGACTTGAGCTATGCCATTCCCCACTCCACAACTAAACTAAATCAGGTATCAATTTAGACTTTTCTAATTTTTTTCCCCTTTTTAAATATTTAAACATTTTAAAATGACAACTTTTTAAGTTATAAATCATTCAATTAGCAAAAATAAAGAAAAAAAAATGATTAATTGTGATTAAGTTTCTTTTTAATTTGAAATTTTAATTTTAATATTAGTGTATTTGGAAAGTAATTAAGCTTTACCAGAAAGAAGATAAAACAGATGTAAATTTATTTTTATATTATTTATACAAATTTAATCAGTGTAAGGTAAATCTTTGCTTCCAAATTCAAAGCAGTCAGTTTTTCCCAGGAAAATTTGAAAGACTGCAAATTCTTTTTTTCTGAATATTCTGTTGTTTTGAAAACATTCTAGAAATTGAAACAAATGAAAATTTGGAGGGTATGGATGATACTCTCAGCCAAATGATCTTATTTTATCTTAGGTTTGTTTTGCAGACTATGCCTTACATGGCTCTCCACAACTTCCCGTCTTTTGTAACCCAGAGTAAAATTTGTCTTTTTACTATCTCTTCTTCAAATGCCAACCATTTGCACAAGCTTGTTGTCTTTATTTTTTGTATGTGCCATCTCACTTCACAATGTGGGTGATCATGGCCCTCCACAATTTCCTGTCCATTGTAGCTCTTAGTAAATTTTGTCTGTTATCTCTTCTAAAACCTAATCTGCCAACCATTTGCACCTGCTCGTTTGCATTCTTTGAGCTGTATCTCTACAGGACTTGGACGATCATGGCCCTCCACAATTTCCTGTCCATTGTAGCTCTTAGTAAATTTTGTCTTTTTGCTATCTCTTTTAATCCCTGATCTGCCAACCATTTGCACCTGCTCATTCTCATTCTTTGAGCTGTATCCCTACAGGACTTGGATGATCATGGCTCTCCACAATTTCCTGTCCATTGTAGCTCTTAGTAAATTTTGTCTTTTTGCTATCTCTTTTAATCCCTATCTTGCCAACCATTTACACACATTTGTTAAGAAGGTTATGTATTGCTTTCCTCTGTCCCTTTTGCCTTCAATATGTCCTGTGAGTGTTAGTTTTCAAGCACTCTTTCCTCAGTATGTACCCTAGAAATTTCAACTATCTCTTTCCGATATTAAATATAACTATCCTTTTTGTTTCCGTTTTCTCACATATTCAGGACATGGTATTTACATGTGTCTCCATCTCTCACTACAAAACTCGGTCAACTATCACTTCTTTCCCTATCATTCTACTTCCTCTCATGTTGTGTGCTAGATAGTATTTCTGATAATATAGACAAGGCCATCTCCCTACATCCATTTGCAAATATATTTGTGTTTGGCGACTTTAATGCTCATCATGTCAGGTTGCTTAAACACTGTCACTGAGCTAGCTGGCATCAAAACCCTGAACTTCTCAAACGCTTAATCTCTCATGCAAGGGGAGGACCTTCACATGAATTTCACCAGTAACTCTGAAGGACATGTTCCTCTTCTAAATCTATTCTTTACCTGTATCCCTGAGTCATGTTGTGCTATGCAGTTCTGCCCTCTTTGCAACCCTGATCATGCAAAAATGTCTGTAAACATCTCTCTCCACTTACCCAACAGCCAAAAACCTCCTACTAAAAGAATATCTTTCTGTTATCAATGTGCAGGTTGGGGCTCATACTGTAACTTCTTTCATGATGTCTATTGGAATTAAGTTTTTAATCTTCCTGTTCAAAAACACGTCTTTGAGGTCTCCTGCTGGGTAAAAACCAGCATTGATGCTTTCATTCCAACAAGGAAATTCTAAGTTAAATATCATTCATCTCCTTACTCCTTACAGCTTGTCTGCTGCAACCTATCTACCATCCGCCCGTGTATTGAATATTGCTGCCACATCTGGTTGGGTGCCCCTGCTATTCTCCTCAGGGTTCTTGACAAAATACAATGGAGAATCTGTAATGTGATCAATACCGACTTGGCTGACCGGCTGCAGTCACTCTCTCATCGGCGTGACGTGGCTTCCCTGTGCCTCTTCTATAAATACTTTCACAGCTTCTGCTCCAATTAACTTAGATCACTGGTGCCCCCTAAGTACGAATTTGCACGAGATACTAGATTAGCAACTAGGTCCCACTCTTTTACAGTGAAACCGATAAAATGTAACTGCAATTTCTACTCTAACAGCTTCTTTTCTCACACTTCCTGCCCGTGGAAGTCCCTTCCATATACTTGCTTCCCCGACAGCTACAATCTCGAGGAGTTTAAATGTAAGATCGATAGACACCTCCTAACACACTAACTCATGCCCATTCTCTCAAACACTCTTCCTATGTACCTCCTTACTTGTCTATCACCCTCCTTCTGACATTTCCTATATCTAATCACTCTCTCACCACCTTCCCCTATGTAAACCCCCTGCGCTATAGTAGCAGTGGAATGCCTTGCTTGGGGTGAAACAATTAAAAAAAATAAAATCACTTCTTTTAGCGGTACCAAAGTGACATGTCAGATTAAAATAGATGTTACTTTATCTTTGCTTATAATGAGTGCAAGTGTGTCTTAAATGAAGCAAAGTTATTGTTTGCTGATAGACTGAAACAGCATAGAGCAGCTTGCAAGTTTAGTTCTAGAGATTACTGGTAGCTGTGCAAGAGTGTTCTGAACAGCAACAAACCCTCAATCCTTCCTTTATTCAATCAATTCAAAGTCCTGATCAGCTGATAAGGTTGAATGTTTTGCTTGGAAATTCTGTTCCAACTTAACACTTGACTCGTCTGGAATACCCACACCTGCTTTTCTACCTAGAACAAAGGCTCTACAGAGTGATATGTACATAACTCCATCTCTGGTCTCGGACATCATTTCTAAATTAGCTTCCCATAAGGCAAGTGGGGGGTGATGATATCCCAATCATCATCTTAAAGAAATGTGCCCTTCGAGCTGGTTCTAGTCCTCTTCAAACTCTATAATTATTGCCTTTTTGCTTCTTGCTTTCCAGCTTGTTGGAACAATATTTCTGTTTCTTATTTAAATCTTACCAAGGAGCTCAAGGTAAATAGTTGGGGTCCTGGACCATATGTGGTAGCAATGTTTTAAGCATGGCTGAATGGTAGACTTATAGATATACAAGATAAATTCTGGAGAAAAAATGATCTCGTCTGACATAGTGAACTGACTTTCTTCATAGGTGATCTAGCAATGAATCTTTCCACTTCATGTCAGCTGAGAATGTTAGCTTGAGAAGGTGCAACAAGTCTTTTTCCTGGAGGTTAGCATCAGCCATGCTGATAGAAGGCAGAGAGGTAGGAGTCTCTCAGATGATTAATGGAGATGTTTAGTTTTGAAGGCTTTAAAAGAGATAAGCCATTTTTGTCCTAGTTAACAATAGTCCTGATAAAGATCTTTAGAATATGAGAGAGGTAAAAAAAAAAGAAAAAAAAAGAGGAATTATATATCCATCACTAAAGATGTTGGAAAAATGGTTGGGTCCTTGTATCACTTTAGAAAATATCTGGCTCCTGATACCATGCTCTATCTTTACAAGAAATCTGATCAAAATTTGTATTTATTTCTGAGCTGAGTAATTTTCAATAATCTTGGAATTATTTCAAACTTCAAACTTTTGTTCTTATCTTGGTTGATATAGGTGTTGTAGTAGACACGGCATTTCGACCAAGTACCATTTGGTCATCATCAGGTTTCTATAGATTGGCTGATGTGGATTATTTTGTTGATTATTGCAAAATATCCTGTAAAATCAGTTATTGTTCTTTCATGTTGGATTTGGTTCATCACTATCAGATCCAAGGATTGAACTCATGACCACTAGATGATACTTAACACATATATAATCAGCTACTATATCCACTATGCCACTGTCTTGAAGTACTTTAGTGGTGTATTTTTGGAGCCTTTTATATTCATTTAAAACAACTGGGTTATGTTAGTGGGTTCATGCCACTTGTCATAATTTGTATTTATTTGTGAGATGAGTAATTTTCAATAATCTTGTGTCTACTATGTGTTTACTATAATACCTATATCAACCAAGATGAGAACAAAAGTTTGAAATAATTCCAAATCTGATCAAACCAAAAATGAAGTTTTGCTTTGCTTCTTTATGTGACTGAAACAGTCAGTTAAGTGCCCAATGTGATAAACACTTGGGTGGTCATGTCTTGAAAGAGGTATGATTGACTGGGCAGAATATTTTCCTGAAGTAGGTTGCCATTACTTTCTGCAGTAGACTGGTTACCAACCAAAGCTATAGAACCCAATATGTCCTGCAATTTAACCCATAGCTGGAAGGGGAAGAGATGGATTAATATCTTTCCCAAGGGTATTTTCACATAGGGGAATGCACTAAATTCAACTGGAATTCAAACTCAGCTCTTCAATTTCTTGATCCGAGCTGATATCCACTGAACCTCAACACACATCCATGTGACTGAATAGTATGAAAAAATAGCACCTGCTATTCATTTTGAGGTTCTCAACAAAATCCGAAAGAGGATTTGCAATATAATCAATCCTGACTTGGAATCTAGTACTTTCTTACTGATGTAATGTGGCTTCCCTCTGTCTTTTCTACAAGAATTTTCATGGCAACTGCTCTGACAAATGTTTTTCCCCTGATTTCCCAACCACATCTATTTATGCATGTTATTAGATTGGCTTCAAGGTCTCACTTTTTATCTTCTACTCTAACAGATTCTTTTTTTGCACTCCCCATTTGTGGAACTCACTTCCATTTGCTTGCTTCCCTGATAGTTACAATGTCCGAAAGTTTGAATGCAACATTAATTGCCATCTTCTATCTAATTGATTTCCACCCATTTCTTTTTTTTTCCTCAACATTTCTTGTACCTTTTTTTATTTTCTCACTGTAATTCCCTGTGTATCAGTGGCATTAAGGTGAAAACTTAATGTGAAAATGATTATTAAAAAGGTGAACCTTAAAACTTAAGGTGAAATGATTATTAAAAAGAAAAAAACAAAAGATAATGTTTGTGTTTTCAAACTCTTTCACACTCAGTAGCCCCCTTCTGTCTCAGTGGCTTTACTGCCTTGATAGGATTTTAAAAATATATGTTAACTTTTCGGGAGACAAAATGCATTGTTAAAGAAAAGTTCTCCTTTCATCTTTATATAGGAGAAAGATTGTTTAGTATTGCAGGTTGAACATTTGTAGACATCGAGAGTATGTCGATGATATAAAGATCATCATAGGTGTGTAACTGGTAGTCATCATGCAGTGTTATCTATTAACCAAAGGAATGATAAATTTATTGAATGCCAGAGCAGTCAGCCCAAAATGTTGAAAAAGATATAATACCTAAGCATTAGGATAAAAAGCAACAATAATAAGATAGAATAAAACTCAATATATATAACTCAGTATATAAAATGAGGATGTGTGTTGTGGTGTAATAGATTTTGGCCTGGAATGGGAAATCAGCGATCCGGGTTTGAATTCCTGTCAAGTTTGTTACATTCTCTTCTCCCTCCAGCTATGGGTTGAATAAAAGGACAGGTTTGGTTTTATAGACTTGGTTGGCAACCACAGAAATTAATGTCAACCTACTGCAGGAAAATCTTCTGTCTAGCCAGTTATGGCTCAAGAGAGACACGATTGCCCAAGGGTGTATCATGTATGTCAATCAACTAGCTGACCAATATAAAACTGAATTTTTTTTTCTTAAGAAATTAAAAAAAATGTTTTCAAAGAAAATTGCATTGAAATTATAACATTTTTTTATTCTTACTTTTTATTTCATATTCTTTTTCTCAGTACCCACTGATTCAACTGTTTCTTCCATGGATATAAAACTATGGTTTTACTTTTTTTTTTTAAACATTTTGGTTCACCCAGTACAAGCTTTGGGATCAACTTGAGGTAGAGGGTTTCAGAGTAAGGGGCACAATTTATAAGTGTGTAGGTGAGAAAATAATCGTTAATCATAGACGAAAAGATTAAGATTCTGGCAGAGATTTTCTAAATGTGACAGAAGTCTGAAAGTATGGAGCGCTTGGTGACAACTGGAATCACTACTCAGTTATAATTGATCTGGCAAGACAAGCTTGTTAACCATTACACCACGTCAAAGTGCCCAAAAGTTACCCTTGTAGTGATTGGGAAAACCTCTTGGTAGTCAGTTCTGTAGAACAGTGGTTCATGGGAAGGAGCTGTTTTGGTGAATCTTGCATCTCACCAATGACATATGGAGGGAATGAGGGTGGTTCACTGCAATGTGGGTAACATGTTGTGTCCTAGCTATGAAAGTTAGAACTGATGGAACTAAGAAAGATAGTTTGTCTGAGCACCTTCCATGGAAGTAGCAGTAGAACAGTGAGAGGCTTGCTATATCTTGTCTGTGAGAGAGGAGGGTTTGCTGTGCAAAAATAGTATATCATCTACAAGGATGTGGAGATGCTTTGGAGATCTGGTGAAACTGGAAAGTGAGGATAGAGTAGCTCCTGCCCAAATATGACAGCAGTACTCCATTTTAGTCCTGATTTGGCCCTTGTAAAGGTAGAGGATAGCCGGAGGAATCAGGTATTTACTGGAACGGTACAGGGTACCAACCATTTTCTCTGCATCTTTAGCAATGGATCATATCTATGAGTTCTACTTGAGGCCTGGGTTGCTCAATGCTAATTTTAACTATGAGAATTTCTGTTGGTTTCAGTCTTCATTATGAATGACTACAAAACACTCCCCCTCCCCTAGCCAATAAAACGGGCTGGTTCTCAGTGTCATCTGACTCAGTGCTGGTCTGTCTTGACTTGAAGTTTTGCTACATTTGATAATCTGAACTTCCTCTTGTGTGTCAACTGCAATACAAAAAAAATGTTGCTTAGTGAATTAGTGTAACAAATTCCTGCAAAATAATTCTTTTCTCATCGTGTGCTCGACTATGGTGTGCGCGATACATTTTGGTATCATTCACTTTGTATGATCCTGGGATTGTCTTCTCTTGATCAATCTGCATTGAGACATTTTAAAATCAGGTATGACTGACCATATATAGAAAGCGAGTAGAAAAATCAACATTTTGGCAATTAAATTAAACTTGTTCTCATCTGTCAACCCCAATTCTTAATTTGTAAACTTTCTACCATATTATCGTTGCATTGAGTTATTACTGTTAATTTTCCTTGTATATATTTTTTACTTGCTTTATATAATTTTTTGCCCTGTTCTTTTCTTTTTCTTGATTATTGCAAACTTTTTCAATTCTGTTTGTTGGACAGTTTTGCCATTTGTTTACATTTAACAATGGCCACTCACTCTATAATTTCTTATGAGTCAGTCAGTTAGTTAAGTGCCATATGTGATACACGCTTGGGCGATCATGTCTCGAAAGAGACATGACTGACTGGGCAGAAGATTATCCCGCAGTAGGTTGCCATTGCTTTCTGCGGTAGATTGGTTGCCAGTTAATGCTGTAGAACCCAATCTGTCCTGTTATTTGACTCATAGCTAGAGAGGGAAGAGATGTATTATATTATTAAGTAGTAATTAGTGGGGGTTCAGTTTGTTACTCCATAACAATATAAAACTGATCCCCCACTTTATGACGAGGAAGCCTTAATCATATTTTCAATTATTATATTCAGTCAGTCAGTTAAGTGTCATACGTGATACACGCTTGGGCGATCATGTCTCGAAAGAGACATGACTGACTGGGCAGAAGATTATCCCGCAGTAGGTTGCCATTGCTTTCTGCGGTAGACTGGTTGCCGACCAAGGCTATAGAACCCAATCTGTCCTGTTATTTAACCCATAACTGGAGGGAAGAGACGGATTAATACCTTTCCCAAGGGTATTTGCGCGTAAGTGAAAGCAATGAATTCAGCTGGAATTCGAACTCGGCTACCCGATTTCTCGTTCCAAGCCGATATCCACTGCGCCACAACGCACATCCTTCTTATGAGAGTTTTGCTTTAATTTAATTTTTGATTTTATATTTTTGTTTGCTGCAGTGAAGATTGTGATCAAAAAATTTATTAGCCAAATAACAGATTTATTTTTTTAAAACCTGTTTACAATCCTTGGACTTTTCTTAATGTTAATGGTGAAATTAACTATTTCAACACAGTAAAACTTTAGTGTTCATTGACCAAACAACATTATTACTGAATTAAATTTATTAAATCTTTTTTCCCAGAGATCAATTATGAAATGTGACTTCAAACCCCAACCTCATAATAGCTAATTAAGGCAATAAAAGTGTGTAGACGAGAAGTGTATAGATGTACATTACTGGCCATAATTATTAGGCCCTCCCAGTGTTTTAAAAAATGATGCATTTCATACTATTTTTAGTATTTATTGCTAAGGGAATAATTGCAAATGAAAATAGAATGGTTCTTTTGTTAATGTTGCACAATAACATATGCATCAAATGAATTTATAAATATTTAATAATTACCTATATTGCGGTTTCATCAATGAAAGAATGAAGAAAATTTAGGATGATTCGGACGAGTTCATCTTTGCTTCCTTGCCTTGTAAAATTTTGCGAAGTAATAATAGCAAAAGAACCATTCTGTTTTCATTTAGAATTATCCACTTGGCAATAAATACTAAAAAAAGTATGAAATACATAATTTTCTTTAAAGAACTGGGGTGGCCTAATAATTATGGCCGGTAGTATACATATATATATCAAATCTACAGGGTAAATTGTCGCTTGTAAAATTTTGCAAAGTAATAATAACAAAAGAACCATTCTATTTTCATTTAGAATTATTCACTTGGCAATAAATACTAAAAATAGTATGAAATGCATAGTTTATTTTAAAAAAATTGGCTGGCCTAATGATTATGGCCGGTAGTGTATATATGAGTTGGTTTTGTAGCTTCAACTGAAGTCTTAACATTGTTCTCATACTAAAACTAAACACTAAATTTATTGTCACCTGCAGATGAAAATGTATCTGATAATGCCAAGCACAAGGTAACTAACTTAGAGCTGAAGTTTCTGGGATGTGTAATGAGAAAAGAGGGCTTAGAGAATCTGATATTCACAGGATTGATAGAGAGAAGTAGAGACAGAGGAAAGCAATGTCTGACCTACTTGATGGATTTGTGCAGATGGATGGTGAAGCAAGGTTTGGGAGGGTAACAGGTGAAGGGGCGTTAATAGCTATAAGGGATAGGGAGAGGTGGAAGGTTATGATCACCTACGTCCTGAAGGGACATGACACATAGAAAAAGTAGAGTCCACTTGAGATTACTCATAGTTGGTCTCAATACAAACTGATAACTTATGGTTAGCAGTTAATGTGCTAAATCGGTTTTACAAGTAATTAGACTTACTACATCTCACTGTTATTACTCTGTCAAGTACTGATGGGAGTTTTCTTCTTTTACCTTTTGTTGAAGGTAGTGTGGAAAGTCAAAAGATCTTGATTGTGTCATTATTTTTCTTGTGCTATCCATTTTAGTTGTTGCCACTGTTGGAACTTTTCAAATGATCTGGTTTTTGTTATTTGTTAAAATTCTTTGTAATTTTCTATCTCGAGTCTGTAGGGTCTAATGAAGGGTTGACTTCTTTAAGACCTAAAGTATTGAAGACATTTTTAATCATTGGTCTGAGGAAATGTTTGTGTATAGCTGATAGTTTGGACATTTCTGAGTGTGTTGGATGATATGTGTAACATTTAAATGAGAGCCTGGTTCTAAGGAGGCTGTTTGAAGAACATGGCTAAAGTTCTTAGGTTACAATTCTTGTTTTGTAGCATCTTGCTGTGTTGAATTTAAGTGTCCCCTGTGCTACCTATAAAAAATGTGTTTGGTAAGAAAAAACAAACATCAGTTTGATATAGATATTTAGCAATTATTTATAATGTACACTATCAGCCATGATTATTAAGCTCTCCTTGTGTTTTAAAAAAATGATGCATTTCATACGATTTTTTAGTCTTTATTGCCAAGGGAATAATTGCAAATGAAAATAGAATGGTTCTTTTGTTAATACTACACAATAACATGATGCATCCAATGAATTTATAAATATTTAATAATTACCTATATTGCGGTTTCATTAATGAAAGAATGAAGAAAATTTAGGGTCATTCGGACGTGTTCATCTTTGCTTCCTTGCCTTGTAAAATTTTGCAAAGTAATAATAGCAAAGGACCATTCTATTTTCATTTAGAATTATCCACTTGGCAATAAATACTAAAAATAGTATGAAATACATAGTTTCTTTTAAAAAAAATTGGCTGGCCTAATAATTATGGCCGGTAGTGTATATCTGTAGATTCAGTTACTAATTCTTGCAATTTAGTGACTTTACCACCTTGTTTGGGGTGAAACTGATTAAAAATAAAAAGGCCTGTGGAACTCCATTCCAGCTCCATGTTTTCTAGCCAACTTTAACCCGTAAAAATTTAAATGTAATGTTATCTCCCTCTGATTACTCTTTTCTCTTTCTGTTCACGATTAATGTCTTAGTTCCTAATTCCTCCATGCCCTGTAACCCTATCTTAGTGGCTTTACTACCTTGCTTGGCATGATACTGATTAAAAAAAAAAGATATGTGGGGATGTGCTCTAGAAGTTCTTGGCTTGACCCATTTGACAAAATTTAACCAAATGGCAAAATAACAGAATTTATAAGTTGAGAAATTTTCAACACTTTTTTATTAGGCTGACACAAAAGTTCCTAGCATTTCATTCATTTAAATTGATATTATTATTCAGTCATTGAAATATTTTCTCTAGTTTTCTGTAACCTTTAAAATAATATCTTTCATTCATGTAAATTTGTTATTCAGTCAGTTTTTTTGGTATTCTATATGTGCGTTGTGGTGCAGTGGATATCGGCTCGGAACGAGAAATCGGGGAGCCGAGTTCGAATTCCAGTTGAATTCATTGCATTCACTTACATGCAAATACCCTTGGGAAAGGTATTAATCCGTCTCTTCCTTCCAGTTATGAGTTAAATAATAGGACAGATTGGGTTCTATAGCCTTGTTCGGCAACCAGTCTACCGCAGAAAGCATTGGCAACCTACTGCGGGATAATCTTCTGACCAGTCAGTCATGTCTCTTTCGAGACATGATCACCCAAGCGTGTTTCATGTATGGCACTTAACTGACTGATACTACCTTTCAAGAAAATTATATTTTATTATATTTGGTCAATAGGCAAGTTTGCTGTATTTTTCGTCTTTTTAATTAAGTTGTGTATTCCATCATATTAACTGGATTTAAAAGCTTCTAATATTTTTAGAATAAAAGTTAATAGAAACGTAGTTTAACACATTTCAATTAAATTGTGTATATAATTTAAAATATAATATAAAAATTCATAGAAAAGGTATTTTAACACATTTCAATTAAATTGTGTATTCCATCATATTAACTGGATATAAAAATTGATATTTTTAAAATAAGATCTTCATCCATGTAAATTCATAGCATTGTTATTCAATCATTTATTTTTGGCTTTCTATACTACCTTTCCAAAAAAAAAAATGACTGAATAACGATGCTATGAATTTATGCAGGTCATCAGCAAAAAAAGTAGCCCAAAGTGCCAAATACAGGTGGGGGATGTTAAAATCAAGCAGGTACGAAAATTTAAATATCTAGGAAGTGTTCAAACTGAAGATAGAAAGTGCGACACAGAGATCCAAAGGCGAATTGGCATGGTGAAGGACGCATTCCAGAAGCTGAGTAAAGTATTAAGACACAGGAAACTTTGACTAGAAACAAAAAAGATAGTACTAGATTGCTATGTGATGTCAGTTCTTCAATATGTCAGTGAATGTTGGACAATATCAACAAAGATGAAGGGAAAACTTGAAGCAGCTGAAATGTGGTTCTACAGAAGGATGCTGCGGATATCATGGACTGAGCATGTGAACAATGACGAGGTGTTGGAAAGAATGGAAACGAAAAGGAAATTAATATTGAAGAGACAACTGAAGTTCCTGAGATATGCAATGAGGAAGGAGGGCTTGGAGAACCTGATACTAACAGGCCAGATAGAGGGAAAAAGAAACGGAGGAAAGCAGCGGATAACACATTTGAAGGGCCTGAGCAGGTATCCACCTGGGGGCTGCAAGACATTAAAAGAGAAAGCGTGCTAAGAGCCACCAGGGATAGGGAGATGTGGAAGGCCATGATCACCTACATCTTGGAAGGACAAGGCACATAGAATAATAATAATAATAATACCTTTCAGGAAAATTATATTTTATTATATTTGGTCAAGGGACAAGTTTGCTGTATTTTTTGTCTTTTTTTTTTCTTTTTGTTCTTGCATTGGGCTTTCTTGCTTTTTTAGTCCTTTTTTTGTTTGTTTTTGTTTTAATGTGATTTTTTTTCAATTTTGTGTTTTTTCTATTTTTTGTTTTACTGTTCTTTTTCTGTTATTTTTAGTGTTTTTAAAAAAAACTTTTGTTTATATAAATTCATGTCATAATTGTTCAGTCATGAAGCTATTTTCACTGAGTTTCACTTTATCCAACCTTTCAAGTAAATTGTATTTCTCATCATAAAATATTATATTTTTGGCTATGATTTAATGAATTCTTCAAGGAATTTTTTCATCTTTTGGAAATATTGGTACTGCCAACCAGGTAAATAGTGTTGTATGGTGTTACTCTGAATATAAGAAGTCTGGAGAGAATACTGCACGTGGAAAAATTTCTGATCTTAATTTACATGAATATTTGCTGCATTACTTTTGCAGCATTAAGATACATGTCATGAAGCAAAATCAATGCTAAACTTCTTTGCCAAGAAAAAAATGTCTTTTAACTTTTAAATGAGCCCATTGCTTGCTATCGAGTTATTGAAATGAGCCCATTGCTTGCTATCGAGTTATTGAAATGAGCCCATTGCTTGCTATCGAGTTATTGAAATGAGCCCATTGCTTGCTATCGAGTTATTGAAATGAGCCCATTGCTTGCTGTCGAGTTATTGAAATGAGCCCATTGCTTGCTGTCGAGTTATTGAAATGAGCCCATTGCTTGCTGTCGAGTTATTGAAATGAGCCCATTGCTTGCTGTCGAGTTATTGAAATGAGCCCATTGCTTGCTGTCGAGTTATTGAAATGAGCCCATTGCTTGCTGTCGAGTTATTGAAATGAGCCCATTGCTTGCTGTCGAGTTGTTGTAATGAGCCCATTGCTTATTTTTGAGTTATTGAAATGAGCCAATTCATTGCTTGCATTTGAGTTATTATAATGAGCCCATTGCTTGTTTTTGAGGTGTTGTAATGAGCCCATTACTTACTTTTGGGTTATTGTAATGAGTCTATTGCTTGCAATTAAGTTATTGAAATGAACCTATTGCTTGCTATTGAATCATTGAAATGAGCCCACTGCTCACTATAAAATTATCGAAATGAACCCACTGCTTGCTATCAAGTTATTGAAATGAACCCACTGCTTGCTATCAAGTTATTGAAATGAGCCCACTGTTTGCTATCAAGTTACTGAAATGAGCCAATTGCTTGCTATTAAATTATTCAAGTGCTCAAATTGCTCATTGTCCATTTGTAATTTGTTCAATTTCTAGTAATTTGTAAAAAATTAACATTGAATTCCACTGAATATAGTACTTCTTCCAAACTATTGCATTAGCCAAAAAGTTGCTATATGAAAAATTCCCCATTTGTTGTTCTTTGTTTTGCAATCTTTCATGCAACTTCCTTCCTTGCAGAATTTATTTTTATTTCTCTAGCCAAAGAAATACTCTTAGAGACACTTTCTGTTTTTCAGAGAACTTGGATCTTTCTATTAGTATAATTCTAATATTGCTGCCACATAGTTTTCTTTTTTTTTCCCTTTTTTTTTTTTTAAAATGGATTTTGCTTTTTTATATTTAAGGGGTCAGTTGATTTCTCGCATAGATTTTTAGAAGTGTGGCGGAGGTAAAGTTTTATAACACTAATCTTAGTCAAACTCTGTTCCTTGTTTATCAGTAGACAAAGGTAATCAGCAGTTGCAAATTGTTTGCTGTTGTATTTTTTTTATGGAATGCAAGGCAAGTAAAATTGAACACTCATTGTAGACCCCCCCCTCTCTCAAGAATAAAAACTGCGAAAAGACAGGCAGACAAAACAAACACAAGAGAATGAAGAGAAGTGTTAAGAATAAACAGGAACAGATAAGTAATTTGTAATTTTTACCTGTTCACACCTTAATTAACACTTCTGCTTTCTTCTTACCTGTATTTTTCTGCTTTACTTGGGTGTTAACACTTAGTTTTAAAAAATGATAGCAATAAAAAGAAAATTAGATTAATAAAGAAGAAAGAATTTAAAGCTGGACTTGGATAAAAATGCCCGAGGTTAGGGTTGAGGGATTACTGAGTTTCAGGCAGGCTCTATTTTTTCTTTGTGCTTCAACATCCATCATTTTAAGGTGTGTCTGTTTTTTTTTTTTTTTTTTTTTCATTGCTTTTATCAGTGTTTTCTTTATTTTCTTTGAAAAATAGAAAATAAGATGTCTCAGAATGAAATTTTCTAATGACTGACTGGAAATAACTACATGGGCATCTATTTTTATTTAAACAGTATATTTTATTTTTAAAAATATTTTTTATCTAAAAAGTGTGAAATTTTTTTTTTTAATAATTTCACCCCAAGCAAGGCTGGAACGCCTTTAGTGCGCAAGGGGTTACAAGGGGTGAAATTGAAAGAAAAGACTGAGTATTTGGAGAATTGAGAAAAGGACAAAAGATGAATGGGATTAAAACAATAAAAGATGGTGAGTGATGTAGCATTTAAATTTTTGAAGTAGTAAGTAAATGGAAGGAAGAGTTAAACAGGTGGGAAGTGTGAGAAAAGAAACTGTTAGGGTAAAAGTTGGATTTATCTATTTCAATTAGTGTCATACTTAAATTCATGCAGTGGGGGCACCAGGAAAAAATGCTTGTCAGAGCAGTTGCCAGGAAAATAGATGTAGAAAAGATAGAGGGAAGCCACATCACGTTGGTGAGAAAGTGATTGAAGTGGAGATGCTAGGTCAGTATCAATTACATTACAGATCCTTCTTTGGATTTTGTCAAGAACCTCAAGATGAATAGCAGGAGCACTAGACCAGTATGGCAGTAGTTATATTTGTATTGTAAGGAACAGCTTTGACAGTCTATTATATATATTTGCATATCTGCATCAGAATTATTGTTATTATGGCTATTTTTGGTTCTAAATATATCCATAATAATTTTGGATATGGTTGCAATTATTGTGATATTGTTAAGACTGAATATATTGTTTGGAATAGAATATTTTAAGGAATTGGTAGGTAATATAAAATTCCTATTTTATCTAGTTTATTGCTGTTGATATTTTTTTAATGCAGTTGGAGATTTTGTATGCCTTTCTCTTAGCAATGTAGATGAAATAGAATATTAGAGGTTTTTAAAGGTGTTTTCAATATATATTACTTCAGGTAAATATTAGGAGCTACTGAGTTTTAGTGCTCTTAAATAAAATCCTATAACTATTCTATTTATTTATTCTGTTACACTGGTGAGAATAGAAATTAATGAGGTCATTCTTGTTGGTAGATTTCCTGTAAACCTCCAACTAAAGGTCATTATTAGTTCTTTGTAGAGTAACATGTCAATAATTCCAAAAGCAAAACCTATTGTTGGCTTCATGCTATTAAGCTTATTTACAAAGTTCGGTAAAATTGTGTCATGTGGATATATTATCTAAAATAAGAAGAATTTTGTGGTAAAAGATCACTTTCTAGAAATTCTAGAAAGATACAAGGTAGGGAATGTATTGGTAAATCTAACTTTTATATATAAGAATTGTTGAGTGGGGAAAAATGAGTAATTGATTGGCTCATCTTTATAATCTTATAAGAATTTTATATCTAAACTGACCAAATATTTATCTTTTATACCCAAGTTTTTTAATTTATTAATGAGATTTTCAGTGTTTTTTTTATATGCAATTCGCTAATTAATTTTTACTGTTTTGGTATATACATTTTAAATAAAATCAACAAAATAATCCACATAGAAAACCATGGATTATACAGAGATGACAGATTAATGACAGCACCAGACAACAAAAGAGAAGATGATAAAGTAATGAAAACCCTTTGCAAATTACTCAAACAACTAGATTTCGGGATAATAGTAGAAAGAAATAGAAAAACTAGTCCAATATTTAGATGTAGAATTAAATTTACAAACTGGCAATGTCTCTCCATGTATGAAAGCAAACACAAATTTAAAGTACATAAACACAAGATCAAACCATCCCAAAAGCATAATCAAGCACATTCACAAAGGAATAGAGCACAGACTATCAAAAAATTTGTCAAATAAAACAATATTTGATGAAAAGAAAAGAAACTATGAAGATGCACTAGGAAAGAACATTTTAGAATACAACCCCCAACCAAACAGTCAAATAAAAAAACTGATAGAAAATGAAACATTATCTGGTTCAACCCACCATTTAACTTTGAAGTAAAAACCAAAATAGGACAAATATTTTTTCAACTGATCGATAAGCACTTTCCAAAAATCTCAGAACTAAACAAAATTTTCAATAGGAATACGATCAAACTGAGTTATAGCTGTAATTTAGAAATTTTCATAAAGAAACAAAATGCCATAAATTTAAATAGCATTGTACAAAACAAGACCATTAATAAGGAATGTAACTGCAGTGACAAAAATAAATTCCCACTTCAAGGACTTTGTAACACAAAAGAAGTCATTTACAAAGCAAAAGTACATGACTTAAATGGTCTAGAAAAAACATATTTGGGATCAACTAAAGATACCTTTAAGACCAGATGGTTCAATCACAAGTCTACATTTAAAATAAAAAAATTTAAAAATTGTACAAAATTGGCTAGCCACCTGTGGAAATTGAAATTAAAATATGGAAAAAATTCAAACATAACATGGAGTATAGTGAAAACAACCAAACCTTACAAAAGTGGCAAAATATGTTCTTTTTATTCAGTATTCATATTTTATAATTATAATTCAGTTTTGTAATTTTGTATTATTATATAATTCATATGGGGTACTTACTGAGGATCAAGCTCCCTACTTGTTAATATTTGTTCTAGTGAGACAAGCTTGCTAGCCATTGCACCTGGGTGCCCACAATAATTTCCTAAGTGTAGCTTAGATCTTGCACAAGGCTGAAAGTGTGGAGCACACAATATGGGTTGAACTCATTACTCAGTCATAATTGATCTAACTAGACAAGCTTGCTAACCATTACACCATACTGAAGTGCCCAGATGGTGACTTTCTAAGCATATCTTAGATGTGGTACAAGGCTGAAAGTATGGGGTGCAGAAAATTTGATATTGATACCAGGAAATCAAAATTTGACTTATATATATATATATATACTAGCAGTATAGCCTGATGTTGCTTGGGTATAATGAAAGCTTTAAAACTAATCCATGGTCCTGGAGCTCAGACTCAGCCTAAAGAATATTTGTGTGAAGTTTGGTTAGAATCGGATAAAAATTGTGGATTTGTATAAAGGATATACAAACAGCTAAACAGATACACACAAACATCTTGCCCTTTATTTATATATATATATATATATATATATATATATATATATTATCGATTTTCTGCACTATTGTAAGAACTGCAACCTTGAAACTTCTAAATAGAATTTCTTATGTCTTTGTATATGAGTGTATCAAATTTGATTAAATTTGGACCACTCCTTCTATAACCCAATTTTTTTTGATTATCGATTTTTGATATTTATCTGGAGTACCTCGACACAAAACCTAGCTAAGAACACTCGCAGATGCTTATAGTTACAAAGTTCCATTTATAAATAAGTTTAGATTTAGATAGATTTAGATATGCATATATCAGTATAGGAAACTCATTAGATCCTACTTTCTCAAATTTTTATATGTCCCATATAGAAAACAAAGTGTTTAAAACAACTGACAAACCGGAGATTTACACAAGATATATCGATGACATTTTTCTTTTGATAAAAAATATGGACAAAATTATAAATCTAAAATTAAATTTTGAAAATAGCTCCTCACTGAAATTTACTCATGGACAATAACAAAATTCCATTTCTTGATGTTCATATAGAGCTAAAAACCAATGAATTTGTCACTTATCTGTATAAAAAAAAAAATCACCAGTATGTGCGTTGTGGTACAGTGGATATCGGCTCGGAATGAGAAGCCGCGGAGCCGAGTTTGAATTCCAGTTGAATCCATTGTATTCACTTACGCACAAATACTCTTGGGAAAGGTATTAATCCGTCACTTCCTTCCAGTTATGGGTTACATAGCAGGACAGATTGGGTTCTATAGCCTTGGTCGGCAACCAGTCTACCACAGAAAGCAATGGCAACCTACTGCGGGATAATCTCTTCTGCCCAGTCAGTCATGTCTCTTTCGAGACATGATCGCCCAATCGTGTATCACTTAACTAAGTGACAAATTGCCTTCTTAACTATAATAGCCAATGCCCAGAAAGATGTAAAATAGCATTAATAACAAACTTCTTAAAAAAAGCACATCAGAATTCCTCCTCCCAAAGAATATTTTTGAATGAAACTAAATCGCATCAAACAAACATTAGTTAACAATAATTTTCCCAACTACATCATTGATAAAGATATAAAATTATTCTTTCAAAAATACATGACACTAGTATTAAAAATAACACACAAAAACATCAACATATTTTATTGCAACCGAATGCACATTAATTGTAAACAAGACAAATTATCTAGGTGAAAAATTATTAAACACCATATTTCTGTAAAATTTATATGTTATAGAACATGGAAGACAGCAAACCTTGTTTCTATTAATAATAATCACCCCATCAAATTTAAACTAGCAATGACTAATATAGTGATTAAATTTCAATGCCCTGTACAAGATTGTGTTTCTTGTCATAAATCAATTAACTATATTGGCCATACTACAACTTCTCTTACATGCTACCTGTCTAGTAATAATAGTGCAATAAAAAACATTTATCAACCCATAACTTACAAGAACCCTTAAGAAATATTTTGGTTGATAATAGAAAAATACTACTTAAATCACAATATTAAAGGCACCTCACTATAAAAGAGGCACAATATATCAAATAATTTTATTTTATCATCAACTTTACATTATTTAACAGTGGAAATGAAGTTTCAAAAGTTTAAAAAAAAATAGACAAATGCTCACATGTTGCCCAGCTGCGTGCATCACATGATCGCTTTAATGATCTTTTTCAAAAAATACAAAAAAGTGCATTACAGTCAAACATGAGGACATAACAACAACACCTGAAAAATAAAATCCTTGAAAATGAACTGTGAAAAGGTTGAAAGTTTAAAATTATAGAACATTTTTATATTCCTTATCTCCAGCAAAAAGAAAACATGTAAGAATACAGGAAAAATTATTTAAGAAATTAATAAAATCTTTCTTGTTGGTCGTTTTTAACGAAATGTGTTTAAATGAAAGATTGTTACCCAAATATACATTAATATATATATATATATAGTCATCCGCAGACAGATCTGTTTCGCTGTATCACAGCTCATCAGTACGGTTAGACTCCGATTGCTACATAACCCATGCTCGAGACCCGACCGAATTGGCATCAGTCAGCGACTCTACCCCTGGGCCACAGGGTGTTCAGTGGAAGAAGGCAGTCTTTTTAGCGCATATCATATTACGCACCTAATAGCTAGCGTGCTCCAATTCATTTTACTGAATGAGCGATGCGTACATGCTAGAGTGGCTACTATATATATATATATATATATATATATATAGTCATCCGCAGACAGATCTGTTTTGCTGTATCACAGCTCATCAGTACAGTTAGATTCCGATTGCTTTTAATATAAGACATACAGACTGATAGTGTAGATATAGGAATATCAAATTCACACCTTGAGCTCTCTTCCGTCATAAATATAGTAAATTTAATATAATAAAATATACAGTATGCACCTTGCACAAATATATAAATGCCTATTTGTACGTGAACATTATTTTTAATCGATACTCGTATTTGTGTAGATATTCTGTTTTTAATCAGACAGTATATTTATATATTTATTTCTATCAGCCTGATTATTTATGATAAATTTTAAGAAAATGTATGTCATTCGGCAGGATTTGAACCTGCAACCCTATCAACATAGAGGAAGCCAGCAATTGATCTGGCGCGTCTTAGACCCCTCGACCATGAATGATACCATAGTCTCTAAATGAAGTCAAATCAAGTCTATATAACACAATTTTTAATTTTATGTAAATAAACATCTCTGCTCTGAAAATGTATTGTAATGTCAACAAATGTAAACATACAATGTTATAGAGAATCCCGAAGATTAACAAAATGGTTTAACAACCAACATATTGAAATTTATTTGTGTGTCATTCGGCAGGATTTTTGTAACATTTTCATTACAAAATTTATCGTAAATAATCAGGCCGGTAGAAATAAATATGTAAATATACTGTTTGATAAAAAACAGAATATCTACTCAAATATGAGTATTGATTAAAAATAATGTTCAAACAAATAATTTCAATATGTCGGTTGTTAAACCATTTAGTTAATCTTCGGGATTTTCTATAACTGTCTAGTAATGCGTATATATCAATTACCTATATTTGAACACCTTACATTTTATTTATCAAACCAAAGTGCCATAAAAAATTTATTAACCCATAATTTACAAGAACCCTACAGGAAAATTCTGATTGAAAACAAGAATTTTATATAAATCACAATATAAGAAACGTCTTGCTATCTGAGAGGCTCTATATATAAAATATTTTTCTCCTACTATCAACCTTACACTATTTAATAGTAAAAATGGCAGGGTTAGAGTTTTAAGTTTGAGTTTTATTTAAGGGTATCTCAACCGTTGTGGTTTATTTAATGCCAAAAAGGTGGTGTTTTAAGGTATTTTTTTAATGTTTGGTTATAATGAGAAGGTTGAATTAGTCAAAACATGAGGAAAATAACAATGCTAGAGACATAAAAACCCTTGAAAATGGCTGTAGAAGTGGCTGAACTCGCTTATGATAAAAATTATGGATAGTTTTTTTATCTTCCTTATCTCCAACAAAATGTAAAAATGTTATGATGTTGGAAAAACTTAATAAAAAATTAATTACATCTTGTTGGCCATATTCAATGAAATATGTTTGAAAGAAAGGTTGCTGCCCAAGTACACACACACAAAAAAATGTTCTTCTTCTATGTGCCCTGTAGGCGATCATGGCTCTCCACGTCTCCCTATTCCTTGTGGCTCTTAGTATGTTTGCTCCTGTTGCTCCTGGCAACCCCCGTTCCGTCATCCACCTGATCAGTCCCTGCAAATATGTTATCCGCTGCCTTCCTCTGTCTCTCCTTCCTTCTATCTGTCCATTCAGTATCAGGTTCTCCAGGCTCTCCTTCCTCATTGCATGTCCCAGGAACTTCAGTTGTCTCTTCCTGATGCTCAGCATCAATTTCCTTTTTGTTGCCATTCTTTCTAACACCTCGTCGTTGCTTGTATGCTCAGTCCACGATATCCGTAGCATCCTTCTGTAGAACCACATTTCGGCCGCTTCCAGTTTTGTCCTCATTTTCGATGATATTGTCCAGCATTCACAGCCATATTGAAGAACAGACATAGGATGCCAGAAAAACTTAATGAAAAGTTAAGTCTTCCTTGTTAGCCATACTTAATGAAATTAATGAAAGATGTTTGAAAGAAAGGTTACTGCCCAAGTGTGTGTGTGTGTGTGTATATATATATATATATATATACACACACACACACACACACAAATATTATGTGTGAACTTAGATAACAGGCAGACATTATTTTGCTGCTGGGTAGAAACTCTTCTGCTGGGTAGGAACTCTTCTAAAAAGGAAAAATCTGAATTTTTATCTATGGAGGAGACACATTTTCTCATTGAGTCATGGAAAATTGGAGTAGATAGATCTATCTATCGCCCGGTTCACACTCCACCCATGTCTATTGAACAGGTGAAGAGGCTCATCCCTTGTTCCCTGTTTAGGATGTGGTTTCCGGCTTTATCTTTATCTTTTCCAATCTTTTCACTATTATGTAGCCCCCTGCACATCAGTGGTGTTATCGCCTTGCTCGGGGTGATACGATTAAAAAAAAAAAAAAAAAAATAGCATTATAAAAAAAATGGTATCATTGGTAAGTTTACATAAACAGATTTTGTTTTCAGTCCCACACCCACTTCTCCCTCCTGTCACCATTCTTACCCTTGCCTGTACCATTTACTATAAATGAGTCTTTTGGGAATTGGGGTTTTGAATTAAGCTAAAACTGAAGAATTTTTGACATGTTTATCTGACAAAAAAATGCCAACAGTATTGCTGAGGATAAAGCGTCTTTTGTGTTAATGATGCTCAAATTTTAAATTGTTCGCCATTAGCATCAAATTCTCTTGTTAAGCTGAGATTTCAGCCACTCTTTGCTTACATCCACTGTTATCTGATGTTTTTTTTTATTATTCTATCAATTATTTGAAATACTTTTTGAATTTAACATACTTCCACTGATACAGATTTCTTACATAAAGAATTTTTAATAATTCTAAATTTTTCAATAGCATTTAATTAATCCTTATGGCTTTTTATTAAACTGGTAGTAAACAAAGAAAACAGTCCTGAACTCTCTTTTCTTTTTTTTTTTAATCATATCACCCCGAGCAAGGCGGTAACGCCACTGATGTGCAGGGGGCTACGTAAGAGTGAAAAGATTTGGAAAAGAGAAAACCGGAAACCACATCCTAAACAGGGAACAAGGGATGAGCCTCTACACCTGTACAATAGACGTGGGTGGAGTGTGAACTCTTACATAATATCAGTTTTCTGTATTTGGAGAAGGATATAAGAATAATCCAGAACTTTGTTGGCAAAGATAGCGAGCCATTGCTCTGATGTTATCGGACTTTGGGCAGAGAAGAACCCAGACAAGGCCTTACTGAAGGGTAGAAATTTGTCTGGGGTTAAAAAGATCATAGTCCAACCTTACTTATGCAGAGTGTAAGGGAATTTATTCTGAAGCACACTCGAAATGCCACATGTTAAAACCAGCCTTATGCCATATCCCACCTTTGTGGGGAGGCTTGGGTAAATGCTGAACTTTGGCAGCAAGCCACCTGAATATGAATAGAAAATGATTTCAGCAGATATACAAAATAGGAATTAGTGTAAGACAAGGATGTGTCTTCTCACCAGACTTGTTTTGAGAGAATTAGAAGTCTTACAAGGATTCATTATTGGCATCCACAATCTTAGCAAGATAAAACATGCAGATAACACAGTGCTGATAGCAGACACAGAAAGACAACTCCAGAAATTCCTACGGGGGTAGTAAAGGAAAGCTAGAAGAAAAGACTAAACATCAATTGTAAGAAGAAAGTATATATGGTTGTCTGCAAAAGAAATAGCTTATGAATGGCTAATATAAAATAGCGACAATTACTCATCACAGGATGTGCGTTGTGGTGCAGTGGATATTGACTTGAAACGACAAATCGAGAAGCCGAGTTCGAATTCCAGTTGAATGAATTCCTTGCATTCGCTTATGCACAAATACCCTTGGGAAAGGTATTAATCTGTCTCTTCCCTCCAGTTATGGGTTAAATAATAGGACAGATTGGGTTCTATAACCTTGGCTCGCAACCAGTCTATCACAGAAAGCAATGGCAACCTACTGTGGGATAATCTTCTGCCCAGTCAGTTGTGTCTCTTTCAAGACATGATCACCCAAAGCGTGTATCCCGTATAGCACTTGACTAACTCATTGCACACTGTAGGTAGATAGATGTTACTTTTCACAGTCTGAATGAAGCTGAAACAAGCCTTTAGACTGTGAAATCATTTTTGGTTGAGTGGTCTAAGATGCATAAGACCAATTGACAGCTTCCCCTGGGTTGGTAGGGGTTACAGGTTTGAATCCTGCCAAATGACACATATTTTCTTAACAAAATATTTCTCAAAAATATTCAGGCCAGGAGATATATATAAAATATAATATTTAATTAAAAACAGAATATCTACTCAAATACAAGTCTTGATTAAAAATAATGTTCAAGGAAATACGTATATCAGTTGTTAATCCATTTCATAAATTATCTGGAAGTTTCTGTGACATTTCGTAAAAATGGATAATTAATTAAAAGATTAAAATGCATATATTTCTTACATTCTTATTAACGGGTTAGGAAGTCATGGGCCCAAAGATAAGCCAAATTATATATCAACTCTAATAAGATTTTATGAAAAAACATATACCAAGATAAATAGCATTAATTTCATAAGTTAAAAAATTTAAAAAAATCTAGAGATAACTAGATTTTTAAAAAAATTTTTAAGCTGTCTAAAGCATCAAACTATCACAAACCCAAATACTAATAAAAAAAACAAAAACAAAAAACAAACTTTACTCCCAGTGAAATGACAGATTTGAGATAGGGCTCTACTTCTGGGTAAGTAATGCACTATGACATGGCCCTTAGTACACAATGAGAACTAGCCACTGTTATTAAAATTTGATTAGCATTAATACATTTTTTTCTATTGTTTATTTTTTATTACATTAGAAGTAATAGACTTTGAATTTATCAGTATTTTTTATGTTATCTTTTCATTATTGTACTTTATAATAATTGGCAATGTATAATTGAAAAAATTAAAATAACGTTACGGTCTAGAAAGAGCAGTTAAAGATTGCAAGCAGATGCCAAGGCAATACTGACATCATCTCAATGATTAGCAAAAAATGATTATTAAAATTAGAAAAAATCACTGCAATGATCTTGACCACTCTCAAGAGTGAAAATACAAAAAACGAACTTGACCACTCTCAAAATTAAATGCACTCATCAAATAATAGAGTAATTCAGTATTTGGCATTTGAAAGGTAAAAAATAAATTTCAAAATTAAATGCACTCATCAAATAAAAGAGTAATTCAGTATTTGGCATTTGAAAGGTAAAAAATAAATTTTAGTAATAAAACCCCCCAAAAAAAAAAATAACCCAGAAACTTTGTTGTTCTGTTCATGCCAGTCATGAGGCTAATCATCCAGCAGGTCTTGAGATATCTTGACCACGGACAGACAGACAGACAGACAGACAGACATACAGACAGACAAATGTGACTGAATACAATACCTCTGCCTTAAGGTAGAAGTAATAATACTATTAATGTATTTGAACTTTAGACGTTAAGAAAAAGTGTCAGAAACATGCATACCAAATGGAGAAAAAGAGATGAGAAAATTAATTTTTTTTAATACTAGATTTTTAGGCTTATTTTTGTTTTAATTACAAACATTATAAAATGATATTTTAACATTTTCAGATTATAAAAGTCTATATATAAAATTCTGTGACTTGTGTTCTTTTGTCCATTACACACTCTAAAATAGCCATACATTGATCGATTGAAACCAAATTTTGGGGAGACGTGCAAACAGGTAAGGGGGTACAAAATATAGTTGGTTTTACTAGGGTGCATAACTTATTTCAATAATTTCATCTTTTTTTGTTGGCATTTATCAATATCAATTTTGATTACTTATTAATAGGAATAGTATTAGAAGTATTAATAGTAGTAGTTATTAGTTGTCTGAAATTCTGGATGAAGAATGTTTGTTATACCAAACATTTTTTGTTTTACATTGTAGTTTTTGTAGACATCTGAAATTGTGAGTTGAAATATCTAAATCTAATCTAAACTTATTTATAAATGGAACTGTGTGTCTGTGTATCCATTACGTATAGACTCCGAAATGGCTGAACTGATTTTCTTGAAAATTTACACAGTTGTACTATAAGCCTCTGCGAGTGTTCTTAGCTAGGTTTTGTGTCAAGGTACCCCCGATAAATATAGAAAATCGATAATCAAAAAAATCGTGTTATAGAAGGAGTGGTCCAATTTTAATCAAATTTGATACACTCATAGACAAAGACATAAGAAACGATATTCAGAAGTTTCAAGGTTGCAGTTCTTACAATAGTGCAGAAATTTGATAATATACATATATATAAAAGGCAAGATGTTTGTGTGTGTATTTGTTTATCTGTCTGTATGTCCTTTATACAAATCCACAATTTTTATCCGATTCTCACCAAACTTCACACAAATATTCTTTCAGCTGAGTCTGAGCTCCAGGACCATGGATTAGTTTTAAAGCTTTCATTACACTCGAGCAATGCCAGGCTATACTGCTAGTTCTCATTAATACACGCACACACACACACACACACACACACACAATTCTGTCACTTTTGTTAGTTTATCTTCAACAAGATTCAAACTCTTTTTTCCCAATTCCTCATTCAAAGCCAATATCCATTACACTACAGCACATATCAATAATATTATGAGAATGTTATGTAGTATAGTTAAATGTATCACAGTCAATTAAGTGCCGTACGTGATACACGCTTGGGCAGAAGACTGGGCAGAAGATTATCCCGCAGTAGGTTGCCATTGCTTTCTGCGGTAGACTGGTTGCCGACCAAGGCTATAGAACCCAATCTGTCCTGTTATTTAACCCATAACTAGAAGGAATAGACAGATTAATACCTTTCCTAAGGGTATTTGTGCATAAGTGAATGCAATGAATTCAGCTGGAATTCGAACTCGGTTCCCCGATTTCTCGTTCCGACCCAATATCCAATGCACCACAACGTATCACATATGACTTAAAGAGGTTAAGATTGTTGTGATCATGGAAGCATTCTTTCCCGTTTAGTTTTTAGTTTTTGTTTTACAAGACAGAATACAAATATTACTTTTAAAATGTTTAAGAACATTTGGAGTGGTAATTTAATTTTATTGTTTAATCTAAGATTCTTAAAATATTTAATTATTCCATATATAATTTAAACTAATGTCATTGTGTTTGTTGTGATCTAAAATTCTTAATGGATTACAACTTCATCACATTGAAACACAAGTTCCACTATGATCAAAAATGTTAAACAATGACAAGCCTGATCAGTACCTAGATGGATGACTGCTTACGAAGGTGCTGTAAGCATGGATGTCTGGGTGGTGTAATGGATAATGGCTCGGAATTGTTAATTGGAAAGCTGAAATTCCCGTTGGGTTAATTATGTTCACTAAGTGCAGTTACTCTTGGGAAAGCTATGAATACCCTCTTCTCTCCCCAGATGTGGGTTAATTAGTAAGAATTGTATCACTATACCATTATTATCCTTTAAAAAATTTTTACAATCTCAAAATATTTTCTGGCTTTAAATAACCCATAAAGGGTTGATTATCTATGAAAAAATGAATGAATCAGTCAAACAATAAAATTCTCATATTATTTAACTATTCCACTCATTTTTTTTAGACCATAGTTGTTCTTCCGATGTTCCAAGATGAGACTTTTCCATCATTTTATGCTTTTTGGGGTTAATCTCTTTAGCCTTGAGGCAAATGACTGAATTTTTGGTTTATAAATTTTGTATGGAAAAATTTGTTTCTTATATTAAAAGAATACAGGTTTTCACAAATTAATTTGTTATCATTAACATTTTTAAAAAATTTTTTTTATTTTAGGGATTTAATGATCTTCCAATCTGTATGGCCAAAACCCACTTGTCCCTATCACATGACCCCAGCTTGAAAGGTGCACCTAAGGGATTTATTCTACCAATCAGAGATGTCCGTGCTAGTGTTGGGGCTGGGTTCATTTACCCACTCATTGGAACGGTAAGTCTGTCAAATTTTGTTTGTTTTGATATTTACTAATGATAGTAAAGCACATAAGGAATTTTACCACAATTATTACATATCTTGTTTTGGTAGAAGCAGTCTGCCACCCAATGTTATCCACCACAATGCTCGCATGGGCTTGTGGGTAATTTTTGTTTCTGAAAGGGTCGTCTACTTTTAGATTGTGAGTGGGCATACTCTTTGCTTTCTCTACCTTTTCCAGGAGACTAATTTTTTGGCTTGTACTTAATTCTCCTAACATACAAAATGCCTGATTCCTCGATATTTTTTGGAATTGTTTTTAACACTGATTACTCACTGGTAATCTTCAGCCAGTTTTTGCAGTGTGAGACCTGGTTTGCTTTCTAGTCTTGATTGAACTCTCTGTCTTATCTCCGAGTTTTTTGCGGAGACTAAACCTTTGGCAAATATTAAGCATTTGAAATCATCGGCTGATAATTCTGCCAATCGAAAATCGTCACAGTGCTTATTTACAATGGACGCAAATGTAAGATAATCCTTGTCATCCCATTTTGACAAGTTAAAACACTTCCATCTTTTGTGGAATAATGCTATATTAGGTCTAAATAACTCAGACAAAAGTTTTATTGCTTCATCAAACCCTAATTCACTTGTTTTTTTTTCAGAAGAATGTAATCAACAAACTTACTATGTTCTGCTGTTCCCAACTTTCTCAAAAGTAGGCAAACTTTTTTAGTGTTCAACTAATCCTCACTGTCTACTGTAAAAAGATTTTCATATCTTCTATATAAAGCTTCAAACGTTTTATCTTTGTCAGGAAAATAATTGAATGTCTCCATAGAATTCCAAATTGTGTTGTGAGAAAATGCAGTGTTGTTTTCACTAAATTCCTTTTTACTTAATGTTTTTAGAAGTAATTCTCCTTGTTGCTTTTGAATTCAAGAAAAAGTTGTTGTTGCGCTCTCTGCTGTTGTTGTTGTTGTTTTTTTTGCTGTAGGAGCAATTTTTCCTCCAACATTTGTTGCTGCTGTAGTATACGTTCCTCAGTCTTCTGTTGATGATCAAGTTGTGCCTTCATCATCTGAAGAGTGATTGCTTTAAAGTCCTCCATAATGTCTTCAAATATGTGTTTTCAGAGATAAAAAACAGAATTTAGACAATTTTTCTTCTTTAAGTGAGGGGAAGAAAATGAAAAGTAATTCCTTTTCTTAAAATTTCTCAGCTCTGGCTGGTGATAACTGTAAAAAAAATCTTTTTTTCTTACAAATACAGTCTGGGTGATTCTATTTTTTTTTTTTTAAAAAGAGAAAAAAAAATTGCATAGACAACCACGCTGCAAAACAGAAAATATATTTTTTCTTCCTTTTTTTTTCTGTGTGGTTGTGGGAAGCGAAGAACAATGAATTGTTTTTGATTATAGCAACAAGGGGGAAGAAAAAAATCTTAGTTTTCACTAGTAAGTATTTTCGAGTTGTTAAAAAAAATGGATTGAGTTATTTTTTTTCTATGCTTTTCCCTTCTTTCAAATATAACCAACATCTGAATCTTTTTTCATATTTATGTTGCCTGTTTATTCGGTTGGTGAATCCTTTTTTTTTTTTTTAGTTATCAGTTGTGTTATTAACGTACAGCTGTTGTAAGCATAACTTGTTTTTTGTGAAAATTTGAGATTTCTGTTGTTTGCTAATTTTCTATAATTTGTACGATTCCTTAGTTAGATGTTGTGTGTTACAAGCACCTGATGTAAGGGTTTCTCTTTGGTTCGAACTTTTTTGTCACCAGACTTGAGGTGGGATCTTTAGACATCGTTAGTGTTATGGCGTAACCTTTTTTGTTGAATTCTTTTAGGTAGAGTTTCTCTTTGTGGTTCGAACATTCTTTAACAGTTTTATGACAGAAGGGCCATAAACAGGTAACATGGACTCGGATATAAAGTTAAATAGTATATTCTCGGAAAATGTAGTACACAGGTAAACGTGGACTGGAAAGTACTTTCTCTTGCAGGTGTCCTGACTCACTCATTCAATCACTCTGTGGCTACTCAGTCACTCCCACTCAGAGTTGGTAGTGATATTATGAAGGTGTGGACAAGACCATTTGTAGGTAGGTCCCTACAATACAACTGGCATGAAAATGGGAAGAGCTCATTAGAAGAACTGGCATGAAAATGGGAAGAGCTCATCGGAAGAACAGGCTTGAAAATGGGAAGAGAGCTCATCTGAAGAACTGGCTTGAAAATGAAGAGAGCTCATCTGAAGAACTGGCTTGAAAATGAAGAGAGCTCATCTGAAGAACCGGTGGCTTGGAAATTGGAAAGAAGAGCTCATCTGAAGAACCGGCTTGGAAATGAAGAGAGCTCATCTGAAGAACCGGCTTGGAAATGAAGAGAGCTCATCTGAAGAACCGGCTTGGAAATGAAGAGAGCTCATCTGAAGAACCGGCTTGGAAATGAAGAGAGCTCATCTGAAGAACCGGCTTGGAAATGAAGAGATCTCAATACAGCAATTGGCATGAAAATGAGGTGAGCTTATTAGGGCAACTGCTATAGAAAATATAGAATGAAACCATGTCTTGGCTGTGGGAATCAATAACATTGCAGATCTTTCTTTGGATTTTGTCAAGAATTTCAAGATATATAGCAGAAACACCAAACTAGATATGGCAATAATATTCAATGCAGAATTGAATGGAAGATTTATAAATGTGCCAGATGGATTCTGAGGAGAAAAATTTGTTGGCACAATAGATTGAACCGGCTTTCCTAGTCCTAGGATTTGATTCAATGTAATCACTTCACGACATGTCAGTGGAAAAAGTGAGGCAGAAAAGGCACAGTGAGTTGCTTCTCTGGAGGTCTGCTTTAGCCTTAGTAACAGAAGACAAAACTATTTCTCTATTACAGTGAAACCAATAAAATGTAACCGCAATTTCTACTCCAACAGCTTCTTTTCTCACACTTCCCGCCTGTGGAATTCCCTTCCGCATACTTGCTTTCCCGACAGCTACAATCTCCAGGAGTTTAAATGTAAGGTCAGTAGACACCTCCTAACACACTAACTCGCACACATTCTCTCAAACATGTATGTACCTCCTTACTCGTCTATCACCCTCCTTCTGACATTTCCTATATCCAATCGCTCTCTCAGCACCTTCCCCTATGTAACCCCCTGTGCTATAGTGGCAGTGAAATGCCTTGCTTGGGGTGAAATGATTAAGAAAAAAAAAAGATCGTAGGAAGATTATGTTGTGCCGATATTGTAACCATTGATAGCCCGACTAAAAACTCAGCATTCAAATCTTTGGCTTTGATGACTATTTGTGTTGTTTGGAAATACGCTACTATCTTGGCCACAATGTTTGTGTCACTCTCAGTTGTTTACTGATAAATTGAGTTATAAATTTTTTAAAAATTATTTTGTGATTATTCCCATTTTTGATGTTGCTTTTGTCATCCTGTTTTCGGCCACATTACTTTTATATGAATACATTAGTTGCAAGTTCCTAGTAGCTTTATTCTTGGTTATTGCCTAGTCAATAATGCTCAAATGTTTTTTGTGTATAGCCACATCATTGTCTAAAGTGAGCTACATCACAATAACAATACAAGTTTCAATGTAAATAAGAATTCATTTATGCAAATGTTATATTGACATTTATTTGCTTATTAGACATTTTGTAAACAAGCTGCACAGAGATATAGGAAATTAGTTTCATATTTAATGCATTTATTTATTTATTTATTATTCATAAGACTTCTAAGCCATGACATTTGTCCAAATAAAAAAAATATTGATATTTTTATTTCATTTTAGAACTTGGTTGGTTGGTTGTTTTGTTTTGTTTTTATGGCAAATCAACCTTGGTGGGTCATTTATTGCCAACTAAATTTTTTTTTATTTATTGCTGGTAATACCTTTTTTTCCCAACAATTTATTGTTGTTTTTATAAGCTTTTGTGTCTAGTAATACATTTTTCTTTTCAAGTATCAAGATTCATTGAGATTTGTTTTTAAGGGCAAGGTCCCCAAGTCCTACCCTTGTTATTTAACCCATAACTAGAGGGAAGGAATGGATCAGTATCTTTCCCAAGGGTACCAGTGCTTAAGTGAATGCAGGGTATTCAACTGGAATTTGAACTCTGCTTACTGATTTCTCTTTCCGAGCTGATATCCACTGCACCACTTTTCTAATTAGTGGGAATAAGAGAGTGCAAAAATTGCCCTCATGATCCATTGTCCCAAGCATTTTTTTTACTCCCACCAAATGAAAAAGATATAATAATACCAGGAAAACTAAATAAAAATTAAATTTTCCTTGTATGTCATATTCAATGAAATGTGTGTGTGTGTGAAAATTATTTTCAGAGAGAATGTATCTGTGAAGGAACTAAATGAATAAAAAGACAAGGGAAAACTATTCATATCTTTGACAATGAATAGTTTTTCCTCTTCTCTTTTTATTCATATTCATATATATATATATATATATATATATATATATATATATATATATATATGAAATTATTTATGATAAATTTTTATTATGGAAATGTGTCATTCGGCAGGATTCAAACCTGCTGAATTTATTTTATTTTTATTTTCGTAATAAAAATTTATCATAAATAATCAGGCCAGTAGATATAAATATATAATACTGTTTAATTAAAAAAAAACAGAATATCTACTTAAATATGAGTATGGATCAAAAATAATGTTCAAACAAATCATTTCAAATTGTCAGTTGTTTATAACCAAGTTTCGTTAATCTTTGTTAATTTCCGTAATATATATATATATATATATATATATATATATAGTCTGCTCCTCTGTCTGTGTTTCCCATCTAGTTTCCATTCTAAAGAAGTCCTCACTGTGTTAGAGGCAGACCATTCAAAACCTGTAGGAAGTCCTTGCTAAGATGGGGATGACCTGGTGGGAAGCTGCAGAACAATCCCAAGTTCATGCTCAATAAAGAGCTGTTGTCATCCAGTGTTCCATAGGGAAGCAAAGAAACTAACAATATATATATATATATATATACACTGCCCATTGAGTGCTGGTGCTAATAAAATATTACTTTATGTCTAATACAAAGCAATAATTTATATTAATAATAAATATACATTTTTTTTTCCTTTTCTGGTAGACCAACTCTGAGTTTCATTTTTTTTTTTTTTTTTAATCATTTCATACCAAGCAAGGTGGTACCGTCGGTGGTGTGCAGAGTGCTACATAAGAGAAGAGTGAAGGTTTAAGCAGGAGGAAAGTGAAGAGAAAGACAAACCAGTTACAGGGGGCGTCAGAGAAAGGGCAAGAGAAGGATGGGAGTACCGGTATAAAGACAGATGCGAGGGTAGAGTGAGAAAGGAAAAGAACAAGATGCATAGAGTGATGGGGAAAGGATGAGAAAAGGACTGGAGTCAAGTGGATAAGAAATGGGAATTGACATTGCATTTAAGTTCTTGGAAGATTGTAGCCTTTAGTAAAGCAAGGATAGGAAAGGGAGTTCCACAGGTAGAAAGTGCAAGAAAAGAAGCTTATGGAGTAGAAGTGGCAGCTGCATTTAGTTGATTTAACTGTAAAAGAGTGTAATCTTGTTGTCAGTCTGGTTACTCAAGTATATTTTTGTGAAGGGGGCGTCAGTGAGCTAAGCTCGTCAGAGCAGAAGCCACGAAAATATTTGTAGAAGAGACAGAGGGAAGCCACATCCTGTTGGTGAGAAAGTGGCTGGAGTTGAGCTGCCAGGTTGGGACCAATCACATTACAGATTCTCCTTTGAAGCTTGTTGAGAACCCTGAGATGAGCATGTCAAGAACCCTAAGACGAGCATATTGGGAACTCTGAGCAATGCATAATGCAATCATCAGCGATCATATTGTCAGTCAGCAACTGATGAATACATTATGCATGGAACTCAGAATTATGCTACTGGTCAAGGGAAAAAATGTATGCTTATTAACTCTGCTTTATTGTATTTGGTTGTGTTTGTTTGTTTGTCTGTCTGTCCGGGGTCAAAATATCTTAAGACCTGCTGGATGAATTTGAATGAAACTTTGGCTTCATGACGGGCACGAACTGATTAGAATTTGGGTTTGATTGGGTACAGGATAAAGTTTCTGGGTTATTTTTTCGGTTTTATTAATAAAATTTAATTTTTCCCTTTCAAATGTCAACCCCTGTTTCATTTTAAGTGTGCATTTAATTTTGAGTGCATTTTTTGTACTTTCACTCTTGAGAGCTGTCAAGTTCATTTCTGTTATTCTTTCTCATTTTAATAACTATCTCTTGATAATCACTGAGACGATGTTAGTATTGCCTTGGCAGAGATTTGCGATCTTTGACTGTTGTATCTAGTTAATATATTTATTTATTTTAGAGTATTTTGAAAGAAGTGGAATGTTTTATACAAGAATTGAGATGTGTATTTGAAAGAAGTGGAATGTTTTATGCAAGAATTGAGATGTGTATTTGAAAGAAGTGGAATGTTTTATGCAAGAATTGAGATGTGTATTTGAAAGAAGTGGAATGTTTTATGCAAGAATTGAGATGTGTATTTGAAAGAAGTGAAATGTTTTATGCAAAAATTGAGATGTGTATTTGAAAGAAGTGGAATGTTTTATGCAAGAATTGAGATGTATTTTGAAAGAAGTGGAATGTTTTATGCAAGAACTGGAATGCATTTAGAAAGTAGTGCCATATATTTAGGAAGAACTGGTATGTATTTTGAAAGAATTAGAATGTTTTTTCGCAAAATTGGAATGTATTTTGAGACCAGCTTCAATTGTTGAAAGTTGCATATTTCTCCTTAGTACCAGGCGTTAAAGTTCAAGCCCAGTTGAAATCTAGGATTTTTAATGCTGATTTATAAAACAGGCCTGTAGTTGATATCCACTGGAGAGATTAAGGAAACACATTTTTTCTCACCACTTTTTGTGTGACCCAATTTTGCTGTGTGTCATAAACTGTAAACAATTGGGAAGATACATTTTGAATTTTATTTAAAAAAACAACTCAAAAAAATATTTGATTTACATCAATTTTTAAATTTTGTTTTACTTTTTTACAGATGAGTACAATGCCCGGATTGTCTACCCGTCCTTGCTTTTACGATATTGACATTGATCCAGAGTCGGAAGAGATTATGGGCCTCTCCTAACAGTGACCTTATAATCTATGGATCTAGTTTTAACAATCATTTTTGGAGTTAGGCCATAATCTAGTAAGACTTTTGAAAATTTTTCAAGATAGTCTTATGCTGACCAGGAACAGAATTCCTTTTTGATTTTTTGTGAAAATGGGTTTATAAAAAAGAAATTAAAAAATTGATCTAAAGATATCACTTTGAAGTGGGAAAGTAATGCTTTTTGGAATGAATTTTAATTCATTAAAATTGTAGAAGCAGTTCTGGATATTGCATCACATTGAAAAGATCCAAATGTATTTTACAAAAACTTGTTTAGAAAATAAAAAATAATAAAGATATTTACAATGTTTTCTGAAGTAAATCATTGCATAATAAATTTTCTCTAAACAGAAAATATATTCAGATGTATTTGTATGTATGCAATATATATATATATATATATATATATATATATATATTGTAATAGTTGTTACAATGGTTTATAAATTCATAGTATCACTACACAAAAATTTTCACATTTTGAAGCTGCTTTTGGTGATTCTCATTGGGTGAAAAGGTTGAAATAAAATTAAATGGCGAAAACGGTTTATTTGTGGTGATATGATGTTTAAGTGAAAGTTATATCGTTGTATCAAGCACTCTTTATAAAAGTAAATGCATGAACAGCAGGTAAAAAACCTATGATTTCCAAAACTCTGTTACAATATATATATATATATATATATATATATATATATATATATATATAAAAGTGTCATGTTTTAACATTAGGATACTATGTTCTCCATGTGTGCCAAATTTTCAACTCTATAGTTCAAGCTAATTCTCACTTTTCATTCAGTAATACTGACACACCCACAATCATATTGTTTAACTTCCTCTAACCACTACTCTTTAATTTTCTGAATAATCATCTTATATTTTCTAAAATAAATCATTTTCACCATTTATTCTTAAAATATCACCTGAAGAAAAACAGTATTATTCTGAAACATGGAAATTTTTGTGTAGTGATTTGATGCTTTTATAAACCATTGTAATAACAAAATTACAATATTAAGCTCTACTCTGTATTGAGCACTCTTTATAAAAGTAAATGCATGAACATTTTTAATTTATCTGTTCTTTTACTTCCCTTTATATCCTACGTCTAAAGCATGACTTGCATATTATGAACTCATAATATGCACCTGATGATTGTGTAGTGCATAAAACTCTGACTCGTGCTTTAGCACATCATGTAATAGCTTTAAAGAACTCTCTTTTTCAAAAACACAAAAAACACAAACATTGCAGTCAAACATGAGGACATAATAACATTAGAAAAATACCATCCTTGAAAATAGCCAATGAAGTGACTGAAAGCACTTGGAAAGTCAAAAATTATAGAATATTTTTACATTCCCTATCTCCAGCAAAAGGAAACATGTAAGAATACTTAAGTAAAAAATTAATAAAATCTTCCTTGTTGGTTATTTTTAATGAAACATGTTTAAATGAACGATTGATGCCCAAATATACATTAATATATATATATATATGAATAAATATTCATCCTTTTTCTCACAAGTAGCTCAACTCTGAGTTTTATGCACGATGCAATCTTCAGGTGCTGAATTGAGACTGGCCATTACATAATTTAAATATGATAAATATATCAGATGATCACAATCATGGTGGAGGAGTCTGTATTTTTGATGAAGATTGTTGTTAAAATTGTTCAAAAGCAAAAAACACGCTTTCTTTTGTATTTAAAATAAACCTAATATAATTTTTCACATATTGACATGTTTGTAAGCAAAAGTTAATTCTTGGTTTTAAAAATCTTGCAAAAATAAAATATACATCTGTCACAGGTTATTTTCAGAAAAATTAAATTAATCTGATTTGAAACACGTATTACTTGCTTATAGCATGAAATGTAGTTTACAAACATTTCTTAACCATGAAGGTTTTGTTTTTCTGATGTTTTGATTGATTACTGACAGCCAGACATGTTGACAAGTTTAGTATGTACACTTGTAATTGAGATAGATGTATGAAACTTAAGTGAATGTTTTCTTTTGGGTTTTTAACTACCTAGTAATTTAAAAAAAAAGTAAGATCTTTAGCAATTATCTAATGTTTTATTGAATTTTAGTTACTTAGCTTTATAGCCCTGCATTTAAAAATGCTTTCTGAAAAAATAAAATTTAAAATACTGTAAAATGTTAAATTAATTTAAAAATTTAATAATTGAGATAATAATAATAATATCATAGTGGTACCGTAATAATTTATGAAATGTTATGGTATTTTATTTATTATTAATTGTTCCCTGTTTAAGATGTGGTTTCCGGCTTTCTCTTTTCCAATCTTTTCACTTTGGTTTCTTTTTTTTTCAATTGGAGTAGATAGATCTATCTATCGCCCGGTTCACATTCCACCCCGTCTATTGAACAGGTTAAGAGGCTCATCCCTTGTTCCCTGTTTAGGATGTGGTTTCCGGCTTTCTCTTTTCCAGTCTTCTCACTTTGGTTTCTTTTTTTTTCAATTGGAGTAGATAGATCTATCTATCGCCCGGTTCACACTCCACCCCCATCTATTGAACAGGTTAAGAGGCTCATCCCTTGTTCCCTGTTTAGGATGTGGTTTCCGGCTTTCTCTTTTCCAGTCTTCTCACTTTGGTTTCTTTTTTTTTCAATTGGAGTAGATAGATCTATCTATCGCCCGGTTCACACTCCACCCACATCTATTGAACAGGTTAAGAGGCTCATCCCTTGTTCCCTGTTTAGGATGTGGTTTCCGGCTTTCTCTTTTCCAGTCTTCTCACTTTGGTTTCTTTTTTTTTCAATTGGAGTAGATAGATCTATCTATCGCCCGGTTCACACTCCACCCCCGTCTATTGAACAGGTTAAGAGGCTCATCCCTTGTTCCCTGTTTAGGATGTGGTTTCTGGCTTTCTCTTTTCCAATCTTTTCACTATTACGTAGCCCCCTGCACATCAGTGGCGTTACCGCCTTGCTCGGGGTGATACGATTAAAAAAATATATATATATATTATGAAATTAGTGGTCAATATTTTGTTTGTTTTTTTTATTATGAGAGATTATGTCTTTGTGTAAAGTCTCACCTGTTCTATAAAGTTAAAAATTTTATTCAAGTTGTTTTTTTTATAATCGTCTCACCCCCAAGCAAGGTAGTACTGCCACTGGTTCGCATGGGGTTACATCATAGGAGAGTGATGAGAGAGGAGGACAGGTCACAGTAGGTGTCGGAAAATGGGTAGGAGAAGGATGGAAACACTGGTGTGAAAAGAGCTACGTGGGCGAAAAGTGCAAAGTGAGAAGATGAACTGGAGTTAACTTAAGGAGTTAATTTGACATGAATCCCGAAATAACGTTGTTTTTTTTTTTTTTTTTTTTTTTTTAATCACGGGAAAATCGAAAATTCTGATTCTTCGTTCGCTCTACTTCGGTAAACTCCGTCAAGTTCCGACTAGAACTTTCTCCGTTGTAACCGGGATTTTCGACAACTGTATTATCTGTTCCTTTGAAAAGAAAAACATTGTTTATATATATATATATATATATATATATATATGACATTCTTCGTAGATCTTCAGGCGTGTTCGACTTCGTTCATTTATTTTATTGATTTTTTTTTTTGGTGCCGTATTTATTTTTTTAACCACAAGTGTGCACCAGTGTCCGGACTGGCTCTAAAAGGCGTATTACTAAGATTGCACGACGCGATTTCTGGGATCAAATCACAACGTGGGACAGTGGCGCATTGTTGCAAAAGACGTCTTGTAAACCAGCTTTTGTGGCGACATCCTCGGACGAGAACGACACGACCAGCAACAGCGACCAAACCAACCGGCCAGCCAGGTGGCGGTGTCGCAACTGGAATCGTCACGACCGTCAACGAGAACGAGCGTCACATTAGACAGACGGCCAGCCAGCCTGCAGTGCTACATTTGTTAGTGCCGTCTCAACCAGGATTTGGCTCGAGGGTTGCCAGCCGGGCATGAAGTGTTATAATTGGAATGCCTACTGACTACACTTGTGATACAGTGGATATCGGCTCGGAACGAGAAACCGGGGAGCCGAGTTCGAATTCCAGCTGAATCCATTGTATTCACTTACGCGCAAATACCCTTGGGAAAGGTATTAATCTGTCTCTTCCTTCCAGTTATGGGTTAAATAGCAGGACAGATTGGGTTCTATAGCCTTGGTCGGCAACCAGTCTACCACAGAAAGCAATGGCAACCTACTGCGGGATAATCTTCTGCCCAGTCAGTCATGTCTCTTTCGAGACATGATCGCCCAAGCGTGTATCACATATGGCACTTGACTGACTGACTGACTACACCTATTGCATAAGCATACGACTACCGAGTACCATTACGGCTACTTACTAGATTGTCCTACCCGTTTTCATTGCCAGAGCCACTTAGCTACTTTGAATAATATATATATATATATATATATATATATATATATATATATATATATATGGGAATATCAGAATTCATTGGAATGAAAGATGCAGATAAAAGATCCCCAAACATTAAAGTCCCTCACACAGTTTATTGAAAGAAACTATATGCAGATCCATTGCCAAAAAAAAAAAACAAAAAAAAAAAACGATATATATTATGGAATAAGTGTATACAAAAAAAAAACCTCCAAAAATCCAATTCATCATTGGTGGATGGCTTCTAGGATCTTGAAGTGTAAGAAGAGAAGCGGTAATTCATATCAAGACTTTGCGTTGGCCACACCCACCTAACCCATTCCTTTCTCCTTAAAAATTATGAACATCCATTATGTAAAGAATGCCAGGAATTATGTACCATCAAGTACGTACTTATAGAGTGTACTGACTTTAATCATATCTAGGAAAAATTTTATAAAACAGTGTCTTAGCAGAGTCTGGAAAAGGTGACACTGAAATCCGAAGATGTATTGGGATGGCAAAAGAAGCATTCCAAAAGCTAAGCAGATTATTAAGAAGCAGGAAAAGTTTGTTGAAAACAAAGAAAACAGTACTGAACTGTTACGTGATATCTATACTTCTTTATGGCAACGAATGCTGGACAGTCTTCTCAAAGATGAAGAGGAGACTTCAAGTAACAGAAGTGTGGTTCTACAGAGGGGTATTGAGGATACGATGGGCTGAACATGTGAGCAATGCCAAAGTTTTGAAGAGAATGGAAACAAGAGGAAACGTAATTAACATCAGGAAGAAGCAGTTGAAATTTCTGGGGCGTATAATAAGGAAGGAAGGCTTGGAAAATCTGATACTCGTAGGGCAGACGGAAAAAGGGACAGGAAAGCAGAGCATGATAAATTTGATGGGCTTGAACAAATAACAGGGTTTGGATGAAATAACAAAAAAAATAAAAACAAAACTTATTAAGAACTACAAATGTCAGGAAGATGTGGAGATCCATAATGGCCAACATTCTGAAAGTATGTGGCACATAAAAGAAGAAAAAAAAAACATGAATGGGCTTTTCAGATGAACCAACCCAAATAACATCTTTAACCCTCTAGGGCCATTCGTATCATATTTGATTTGGTATTTCCCTATAAGGAAACATTTGGTATTCATTGACTGAGCAGTCAGTACTGCTTTCATTTGAAATTTATAAAATATTTCGCTTAAAAAATTTTTCAGGAAAATATTTCTTTCAAGGCTTGTTATCATACCGTATCAAATATGATACGAATGGCCCTAGAGGGTTAACTTTATAAAACAGGTGAGGCTCTATACAAAGATGTAACCTCACAATAAAAAAGAAATTCTTAGAAGATTTGTTAACTAAAAACTTCTTTCTTACAAATCATAAGTAAACTGAATAAAGGATTCGGTACTAAAATAAACTAAAGAGGTTGATGTGCTTCTAAACAAGAAAAACCAAACCAGATGATTTTCCATTGGTGTGCAGGATGTTTGTTTCCACTACAAGTTCCTGATTGTTGTAATAAGTCAGTTAAGTGCCGTATGTGACACATGTATGGGTGTTCATATCTCTTTCAATCCATAACTGACTAGGCAGAAGGTTTTCTGGCAGTAGTTTGCTATTTCTTTCTACGGTAGACTGGTTGCCAATAAATACTATAGAACCCAATCTGTACTGCTATTCTTTTATCCAAATGAATCAATTATGTGCAATAGATAATACATGCTTATGCGAACAAGTCTCTTTCGATCCATGACTGACTAGGAAGAAGTTTGTTCCGTAGTACGTTGTCATTTCTTTCTGCAGTAGACTGGTTGCCAACCAAGGCTATAAAACCCAACCTGTCCTGCTATTTAACTCATAGCTGAAAAGAGAAGAGATGGATTCATACGTTACCCAAGGATATTTGCACATAAGTGAATGCAGCAAATTCAACTGGAATTCGAACTCGGCACTCTGATTTCTCATTCCGAGCCGATATTCATTACACTAAAACGCTAATATTTTTCCCAAATAAATCGACCTTACCAACCAGTTCAAATAGTTCTTTGTGACATACTTTAACAAATGCTTTGCATTATAATTGTATTTTCCCTAATGGTCTAGTGACTGATTAATTTTATTAATTGTGCTTGAAAAGTGCTGCCGTAATCAAATTATTATTAAATGAATATGTATGTTAATTAATATTTATTAAATATCTACAGGAAATTAATTATTCTCAAATTATATTATTTTTTGCAAAAATATGCTTACTGTTTTGTCTGATGTTTAGAATTTCTCTTCCTTAAGTTTTCCTTAATAGTTGAAAAGTCTCTTTCTAAATTATCTTAAAAGTTATTGTTTCTTTCAGGGTTTAAATTTCTCTTCTCTGAAAACAATATTTTTTTTATTTGCAAGATGCCGCATTGCTAAACAGGAATATTAATGTTTCACTAGAATTTACTTTCATTTTTTATTCTTTATTAGATGAGAGTTTCCCGAGCAGAGAAACCAGGAGAATACGTATTTAAGGCTTAATTAGGACCACGGTTATCATATCTTCTGCGGTCAAGTGGTAACAAACGCGAGACCTTGTGGTGGTATATCCCCTGTATATGGAAGTATGCCGGTTCGAATCCTGCCGTAAGATAGCTATTTTCCAAACAAGATCTCTCAAACATTTTTTCTTAATCGTTTCACCCCAAGGAAGGCGGTAACGCCACTGATCTGCAGGGGGCTACATAAGAGCAAAAGATTAGATAGGAGGAGAGTAGAGAGAAAGACGAACCAGTTAGAAAGAAGCAAGAGAAGGATGGGAATACAGGTGTGATGACAGTTGCAAAGGCAGAGAGAAAGGAAAAGATATACAGGGTGATGTAGAAAGAACTAGAGTCAAGTGGTTAAGAAATGGGTTTTGACATTGCATTTAAATTCCTGGAGGTTGTAGCCGTCAGGAAAGCAAGAATTTGGAAGCGAGTTCTACAGGCGGGAAGTGCGAAAAAATGCTGATGGGGTAGAATTATCGTCTGCATTTGGTTGATCTAACTGTGAATGGGTGGGACCCAGTTGACAGTCTGGTTGCACGAGTAAACACCTGTGGCAAGGGCACCAGTGACTTAAGTTTGTCGGAGCAGAAGCCATGAAAATATTTATAGAACAGAGGGAAGCCACATCCCGTCGGTGAGAAAGTGGCTGGAGTCGAGCAGATAAGTCGGTACCTATCACATTACTGATTCTCCTTTGGAGCCTGTCAAGAACACTGAGATGAACAGCGGGTGGGAGGCGCCTGATCATATATGACAGCAGTATTCCATGCACGAACGTATGGTTGATTTGTATATATGCAAGATAGATTCAGGCGGAGAAACATCTTGGCCCGACACAGTGACCCAACCTTCCTAGCAATGGATTTAGCTAGTGACTCAATGTAATGGTTCCACTTGAGATCAGAAGAGAGGGTAAGGCCGAGGAGGCGCAGTGTATTGCTCTCAGAGAGACTCGCTTTGTCCATAATTATGGGAGGCAGGAGGGGTTGCCTGTGATGATTGACAGACAGCAGCTTGGTCTTAGACGCACTGAAATTTACAAGCCATTTCTTTCCCCCATTCCACCACTGATTGTAGACCCTACTCAAGATCAGCAGCGAGGTTATGTTTGTCTGACTCGCCGGATTACTGATTGTGGTGTACGCGGGTGGAAATTTAAAAAGTATTATTTAACTATAGAAAAACAGACAGTCTACTCAAATACGATTATCAAAAAAAAATGTTCAAACAAATAAGATAACATATATATTTAGGCAGCAATTCCTCTTTTATGCAAGTTTTGTTAACAAATGACAGTTTAATAACCTGCCGCTAGGATAACCCACTCACTTAAGAATAAAATTGTCTCTCTCACGTGGCAATTCACACAAGAAATCAAACTTATTTAAAATATATTTTTATTTAAATAAAGTGAACAACTAATTAAATCTTTAAAAAATAAAATATTTTAAATGAATAAAAAAATAATTATTTAAATAAGAATAAAATATTGTAGATGAATAAATAAATAAATATTTAAATAAATGAAAATAAAATTCTCTCTCTCACTTGGCAATTCATACAAGAAAAATTAAAGAAAAAACAAGAAATCAACTGACGCTGTTAATAAATTTGCGTCCACGTGGTTTATAATATACAGGTATGGAATATAGTGTCTTCGCGAGCGACACACACATCATGTTTTAGAGCAATGAGTGGCTTTGTTGCACTCATATCTCAAGGCATTATTGCATTTTAAATTAATAGATAAATAAAAATATAAATAATAAATTATTCAAATAAATAAAAATATTTTTTTCTCTACCATAAACTACTGTATTCTAACAAAGATTACAATTTTTTCCCAAAGATTTCAAATGTTTTTTAAAGGCAGTTTTTTCTTCTTCAATCAGGAGAAAATTTAAGAAGACTTCAATGAATTTATCGATTCTTTCATGGAAGAATTCTTTAAGTGGAAGATTGATGACGTATTTCCAGAGTAGAATGACTGTATAATGGCCGAAAGGAATATTTTGATTGACTAAGTTTTTATTGAATTTTAAAAAAATTCATTATTTGTTTAGAGAAAGTCATTTCCTGTTAAATAATTAACGTTCACGATTTTGTTTTTAGAACTCATCGAACTTTCAGATTAAATGGATGGTAAATGGTCAAAAGGGCAGAGCAACAGAAGACATTTGTGGAAAAGCACGATTGACCAAATCTTGAAATGCTATGGTTTATAAAAGAACAATTGGTGGATTCTAATACAGGTTAATTAACAAGTTTTTTTTAATAATCTTGCACTCTCTTGCCGGTTTCAATAATATTGGATAATTTTGATTCTTCCTTAGATCTTTTAATCAAGACCGGTGCATACTGTAATATAACAATCTGGCCCCACCCGAGGAAGTGATGCAAGCGATGGTGTTTCCCGTCGGTGAAGGGGGCGGCGAACGACAAGACAGGTGTTTGTGAAATACATCCTGTCGAGGCCGGAGCGGATGTCGTTTGACCTTATTTCCGACAGCGGCGGAAATGACTACGGAGGCAAACAGAACAGGTGTCTCTGGGAATTACGTGGGCGTCGCGTGGGCGAGGCAAAACCGGAAGGAAAGTACCGGTTCTAGAAGACTATATAAAGACCTCGACACACGGATTTGCCAGCAGAGAACGGCCAGTGGAAGCAGAGAAACACCACAGGCAAGACTACACTCCCGTCAACCCATTCTATGTGCGCTCTCACCCTTCCGTTCTCTATTCCACACGGTTCGTCGTCATTAATAAAAATATAACCTTATATTTTTATATATGCGTGTTTGTTGTTTTGTCGTCGTACGGCGATATATAACAATACTACCTATGGAACTGCCAGCTGAGACTCACCCAAGCGCAATTGTGGACCCCAAGAAATTCTTAGAAATCCTTGTTATTTTATCAACATTAGCCCTTTTTTTTTTTTACCTACACTTATATATATTAATAGAACTGACTACTAAAGGATGAAATTTTTTACGGATTTTGATGTCTTCCTGGTTTTTTTCATTTTTTTTGTTTGTGTGTAGGTGCAAATCTGTGAAGTCAAATAAAAACAAACTATTTTTAGCTATAATGTTGAATGTCAGTCAGTCAGTTAAGTACTATACGCGATACATGCTTGGACGATATTGTCTCTTTTGACCTATGACTGACTAGGCAGAAGATTTTCCCGCAGTAGGTTGCCATTGCTTTCTGCGGTAGACTCCTTGCCAACTAAGGCCTTAGAACTCAATCTGTTTTGCTATTCAACCTATAGCTGGAGAGAGAAGAGATGAATTAATACATTTTCCAAGGGTATTTGCGTCTAAGTGAATGCAACAAATTCAATTGAAATTTGAATCCGGCTTTCTGACTTTTTATTCCGAGCCGATATCCATTACCCAACAAACACACATCCAATGTTGAATGTATTAAAATTAAGATTTTTCTTGCTAAAAAGTTTATAGGTTTATAGTTTTTGTTCCTTTTGCTGAAGCCGGGCATTGAACTTATAACTCTTTGGATTAAATCACGTTTTGGATTACTCAACAAATGCTTTTATCTACCGGAACAAAATCTTAGAGAGTTATGTTACTAAAGGGGAAGTAACTGAGATATCCCAAAAAAGGTATGGTACGTAGAATTAGAACAATCTATCTCTGCGGACTAAGAGGGTCTGGTTTGAAACTCTAATTTATATCACCTGAAGAAAGTTGGAGCGTATAACGACCAAATCATCATGAATATGGTAATAAAGGTGAGGCCAAGAGTTTAAAAGATGTAAATAGTGTACATCTTTTTCTTCGTTTTGAAAATTTCCGTTAGGTGATTAGTTAGTAAGATAATTATAAATGCGAATTACTAACGCTCCACCCCCCCAGTCAGTCATATCTCTTTCGAGACATGATCTCCAAAGCGTTCACGTATGGCACTTAACTAACTGATTACTATACAACCATTTTTCTCAAGACAAGTGAAGTTTATTTGAAGACTTGAATTTTGATAGTTTTTATACTTGTATGCAATTTTTAAACATAACCTGAAGAAGACATACATACAGTCGAAATATTGTTTCTTTTTCTTTTCTTAAATTGCACTCTTTTCTGCCTCGTTACTCTTATTACTGTTTACCATGTGTTTCTTGAAGACTTTTGTCTTCTTGTTGATTTTCTTTAACTTCTACTTCTATGTGCCATGTATCTTCAGGACGTATACGATCATGGCCTTCCACATCTTCCTATCCCTTGTAGCTCTTAAACCCCCTTCCTTTATTATTCCACTCAACACCTGCTCCACAATCCATCTGGTCAAGTCCATCAAATATGTCACGCGTTGCTTTCTATTGCCTCTCATTCCCTCTATCCATCATGTGAGCATCAGATTCTCCAAGCCCTCCTTCCTCACTACATGTCCCAGAAACTTCAGCTGTCTTTTCATGATGTTAAGTATCAGTTTCCTTTTCGTGTCCAAAACCTCGTCGTCGCTCACGTTCTGTCCATGATATCCTCATCATTCTTCTGCAGAAACACATTTTAGTTGCTTCAAGTCTTTCCTTTATCTTTGATGAGATTGTCCCGCATTTGCTGCTATATTGAAGGATAGACATCACATAACAATCCAGTACTCTCTTCTTTGTTTCCAGCGAAGTTTTCCTGTCTCTCAGTACTTCATTCAGCTTCTGGAATGCACCCTTAGCCATGTACCTTCGAATCTCAGTGCCGCACTTTCTCTTCTCCCTTAAAACACTTCCCATTTCCCGGGTATCTTACTGGTAATTTTTTTTCTTTTTTAATCATATCACCCCTAGCAAGGCGGTAACGCCACTGATGTGCAGGGGGCTACATAAGAGTGAAAAGATTGGAAAAGAGAAAAGAGAAAGTCGGAAACCACATCCTAAACAGGGGACAAGGGATGAGCCTTTTGGCCTCTTCAATAGACGTGGGTGGAGTATGAACCGGGCGAGTGAAAAGATTGGAAAAGTGAAAGCTGGAAACCACATCCTAAACAGGGAACAAGGGATGAGCCTCTTGACCTCTTCAATAGACGTGGGTGGAGTGTGAACCGGGCGATGGTTTTCAGAAAAAAGGTTGCAAGAGTAAAGAAAAATAGTGCAGAAAACTGACTTAATTGTCAACTGTGATAAACTCATCCACTGATCAGTCAGTTTAGTTAATATACAATACACAATTTGTGATGGCATACATATACACTCCTTACAAAAGGCTATTAATGCAAGGAATGTGCTTGGAAGTGTAGGTTGGGTGCTTGACAAATTATATAACTAAGTAATGGAATGTCATCATGCTCTCATTCCTTCACCGACCTTTTCTTCTAGAAGCCCCGTTGCATCTAGAACTGAACCTGACTGACCCTTAGGGGTTCGGCCTTGAATACATCAAGCAATGAGAATGTTCCTTTTTTATCCTAATCGCATTGCCTACTATTTAGATTTTAACTCAAGGGTTAGTAGGCTATCCGTACAAGTCAGGTGGACGCAACACAATCTTATCCCCACTTGATGTTACTTCTTCACATTCTAATTTTAATGCTGATTTTCTAGGCTGTTTGATCTTTCCTTGGAAAAAACTTAAGCCTAATAAATAGCTACGCTTCAGCTTTCAGGGATTCTATAGGCTGATTTTGTAGCAATTATAAGTTATCTCCAATTCAGTTAAGTGACATACGTGACATGCTTGGACTATCATGTCTTAAAAGAGACATAACTGACAGGGCAGAAGATTTTCCTGCAGTAGACTGGTTGCCAACCAAGACTATAGAACCCAATCTGTCTTGCTATTTAACCCGTTGCTGAAGGCAGGGGCGGTGGATAAATACCTCTCCCAAGAATATTTACGTGTAAATGAATATAACAAATTCAACTGGAATTCGAACTCGGCTCTCAGATTTTTCGTTCCAACTCGATATCCACTGCACCACAACGCACATTTCAGTTACAATGTTAGCTAATAAGTTTTCTCTTTTTCTTTCTTGTTTCTTACTATTTGACCTTGTGTTTGCTATGAGCCACTTTGTCTATTGATGAACTTCTATTGTTATTAATTCTGCCTTAAGGCGCAGGTATTGTATATGGTTGCTTTTGCTTGTTTTTCTGTCTGTCCATGATCAAGATATCTCAAGACCCACCGGGTAAATTCAAATTAAATTTTTAGGGATGACTGACCTTATGATTGACACGAACTGATTAGATTTTGGGTTCGATCTGGTAAAGGATAAAGATTTTGGGTTATTTTTCCGGTTTTACTAATAACATTTAATTTTTGCCTTTCAAATGCCAATTACTGAATAACCTCCCCTAGATAATTTTACATTCTGAGTTACCTCCCCTGTTTTATTTTAAGTGTACACTGAATTTTGAGAGAGTTCATTTTTTTGTATTTACACTCTTGAGAGTGGCCACGTTTATTGCAGTTATTCTTTCTCATTTTAATAATCATCTCGTGCTAAACACTGTGATGATGTGGGTATTGCCTTGGCGGAGGTTTGCGGTCCTTGACTGCTCTTGTTTCTATTTACTTTTGGTATGGTCCTCCAGTAAAAAATTAAACTGCTTTTAAAGTACCTGATATTTTTGTAGCCTGAAATTGTTATTAATAATTGCTTGAAAGTTAGTATGAAACAAGGCCAACTATTTCGGTGCTTAATAAGGATTGAACATACAACTTTAATAACACTTCACAATAATTGCTTGCTAAGAATTGTTTCATTGTGTGGCACCTTAATATCTATGAGCACACACACACACACACACACACACACACACACACACACACACACACACACATATATGCACAAGTGCAACTTCCAAAATAGATTAAATTGGATAACAATTGATAATGACTGCATGGCCAGCAGAAATTATTTGCTGCTAAACGATTGATCATTTATTGAAATATCAATTAAAATGTATGAATGTTCCATCAGGAATTATTTCAACAAATTAACTCATATAGAATTATATCTGATTGGACAGAATCGCTATTTACTTAGCTGAACTTCGTTTTAGCACAAGACCACTAGTATGAGGAATCCCGTGAGTATCAATCTCATTACTTAGGAGTATCGACCGAACTGGCTTGTTAACCATTACACTGCAATGTGGTACCTAATACCATTTATTATTTAAGTTTTGTAACATGTCAGCAAGTAGAGGCATCTAGTGAGAATCGATCTCACTATACAACAGTAATGGCTCAGTAGACTAACTTGTTAATCATTACACTGCACTGAGGTACCTAATGCCATTTATTATTTAAGTTTTGTAACATGTCAGCAAGTAGAGGCATCTAGTGAGAATCGATCTCACTATACAACAGTAATGGCTCAGTAGACTAACTTGTTAATCATTACACTGCACTGAGGTACCTAATGCCATTTATTATTTAAGTTTTGTAACATGTCAGTAAGTAGAAGCATCCAGTGAGAATCGATTTCACTATACAACAGTAATGGCTCAGTAAACTAGCTTGTTAACCATTACTTCACACTGAATCACCCAGTATAATTTAGTAAGTTGAGCTTAGTTTTTGCACAAGGCCATAAGTATGGGGCATCAAGTTAGAATCGATTTCACTATGCAGGAATAATAGTGCACCAAACTAGCTCATTAACCATTACCCCACACACAGCTGAGCTTAGATTTAGCACAAAGCCACATGTTATAGCACCCAGTGAGAATTTATATCGCCATACAAGAATTATTGCGCACTAGACAAGATTGTTAACCATTACCCCACAATAGCCACCCAGTACTCGACTGGGCTTAGTTTTCGTATCAGACCGTAATTATAAGGTTTGAAGGGAGAACTGAACTTAGTATTTAGTAGATTATCTCGTTAACAATTAACCCATGCTGAGGTGTTGTTAAGATCGGTAGGTTGTGTCTATTACCACCAAGATCAACATCACCACAACTATTACTAATCTTAATAATCAATCTTGTCAAAAGTTTTGAGATGAGAAATTATCATTATTATATAACTTGCTTTTCAGACCCTTGTCACAGCTTTAAGCAAATGAAAGAGGTAGGTCTGAAAAAACTTATGGACTAGCCCTACAGAATCACGAACAAAGAACTGTACCAAAATAGCAGAAAATATATAACTTGAAGACTTTCAACACCAGCAACAACTAAAACATGTTTCTCAAAGAGAAAATATTGGCATGATCAAGATGATGATGTCCCACACTACTTCAAACAAAATGGTTAGGTAGGAAGCCCCTCTCCTCGCTATCAATGTGGAAGAGCGTGGTAACAGTTGACATTTTCCTGAGAAATTGTTTTAATAGAAAGTTATTATAAATTTGATCCAAATGCAGCAAATGGATTCTCAGTCAATGGATGATTGTAAGGAAACATCTAATATTACCATTCAGAGATTTGACTGAATATTTGCTCCAGTTAGAATGCAAGGAGTGCTATATTCATGCCTTTTTGAAAATATATAGATGTGCAATCTTGAAATACTGAAAAACCAAAAGCACTGAAACAACTTGTGGGTTGGCATGACAGAACCACAAAGAAGTTTACCAAATAATAGAAACCACATTGTTTCAGGACTTTCAGCGGTAGCAACAATTAAAATGGATAGCAAATATAACACGAGGAGAAAATGATGACATAATCAAGATGATGACACTCCTTCAAACAAAATGTTAGGAAAAAAATCGCCCATCAGTACTGGAAACATGAGGAAACTATTTTTCTGAAAAAATGATTTCAATTTAAAGATTTTGTAAATTTCAACAAATAGTAGCACTATCAATGAATGAAAAATATTTCCTTATAAGGAAACGGCTAATATTACCCTAGGGATTGAACTCCGAACTCCCAGGGAACCCGATATGTTTTATACAACACTTATTGAATTAAAGCTTTGGTTAAAACATTGCTGGTTGTGAGTTCAATCCCTACGTCAAGTGGTGCTGAAAAGTCATATACTCTGAGACTTATTGACGAATAAAAATTGTTGAGTATTGAAATATTAGAGAGAGAGAGAGAGAGAGAGAGAGAGAGAGAGAGAGAGACTCATACATGCGTACATACAAACATCACGCTTTTTATCTCTGACTTACATATGTTCGCACATATACACACACAAGAGACACTTTTTTCACACCCGAAGAGCCATATAAACATTCAAATATACTGAGAGGGGAGAGGGGGAGGGGGGAGAGAGTCACGAAGCAAAAAACATGTGACAGAAAGAAAATAAAGGCAGAATAAAATAAGAAAGAGATAGAGAGAAGAGAGTGATAGACAGAGAAATAGAGATCAACGCGCGAGCGCGCGCACACACACACACACACACACACACACACATATATATATATATATAAGTATAAAACGAAAATGTGTGACAGAGACAGAGAAATAGAGATAGAGAGAAGGAGAAAGTTAAAAGAATGTTGAAAACTCATAAATAAAAAATAAGGCAACGAAAGACAGAGCGGGCGAGAGAGAGAGAGAGAGAGGGGGATAACAGGAAAGGAGATCGAAAGCAAGAAAACATAAAGGAACCAAACAGAGAGAGAGAGAGAGAGAGAGAGAGAGAGAGAGAAAAGAGAGAGAGAAAGAGAAAAAGGAAGAAAATATGTAATTGAACTAGAGAAATAAGAGAGGATAATCGAAAGTGAGACATATAGAGAGAAGAAGAAGCTAGAAATAGAAGAGATGAAGGTTGAAAGAGAAAAGCGTCAGTGAAAAATGAGAGAAGATAAAAAAGAGAGGAAGGTCGAAAGAAAGAATGCGAAATGAAATGCAGAAAGATTGAAAGAGATGAAAGAGAGGGTGGTAGAAAGAGAGCTTAAACAAACTAGACAAAGAGGGAGAGGGATAAAAAGAGAGAAAACGTGAGCAAACTAGAGAGAGAGAGAGCGAGCAAGAGAGAGAGAGAGAGAGAGAGAGAAAGAGAGAACAGAAATTTTAAGAGAGAAAAGCGAGAAAAAAAAGAGAGAATGCGTAAACGAAGCAAAAGAAAGATAGAAAAGAAAGCAGAAAGAGAAAATGCGTAAACTAGCGAGAGAGTAAAAGGAAGATAAAAGAAGAGATAGATAGATAGATAGATAGATAGATAGATAGATAGATAGATAGATAGATATGAACAGACTTAGATAGATAGATAGATAGATAGATAAAGAGAGAGAGAGGGGGGAAGTAAGAAAGAAAGAAAACATACCATACACAGATGCGCGTGCGCGCACACACACACACACACACACACACACATATATATATATAAGTATAAAACGAAAATGTGTGTATAAATGAGAAGTAGATGTAAGAAACACTAATTTTCATGCGTGCGCAGGCTTCCGCAAGAGTCGCGTGGTTGCGTGCCAGAAATGCAAACAGTGGACATCTTGTTCAAGGTCAACTTCTAGGGCGGAATTTTACTTGGTGTGCTTCACCCAAGGCGAGAATAACATTCCAGAACTTAACAATTTCTAAATCCACAATCCTATTTTTTAGCACGAAATGCTTACCCAATCCGTCGTATTTGCAATGGCGCAAACTATCTCACAAGTCATTGAAACCAACTGTTCAAAATTCGGAGTTAGTCAAAATTATCATCATTGTTATTATTATCATTTTACGTGTAATGGTTAACAAAAGAACAATGATAGTGTCTATTCTCTTCTCCTCTTTACTATAAAGACCTCTGTGCATTCATTTGAATATATATATATATATATATATATATATATATATTAAAAAAGGATTAATTCAAAGATGTTGAATGGCCATTTCGATATGAAGATTCCCACGGGGGATAACACATCACCTCAGCAACAGAAAAATCCTTTCAGAAACTGGAGAAAAATTAGTCTACTTTTCCTTTTTAAATAGATTACAAAGAAATTAAAAAAAAAAAAAAAGGAAAAATAAAGGAAAAGAAAAAGATAAAATAAAATAAAATAAAATAAAATAAACAAGAAAAGAAAAAATTGACATCGTCTGGGTTCGCAAAAAAAAGAAAGAGAATAGTAACTAAAAATTAACAGACAGCCGTGTTAAATCGACGTAAGTTTAAGCAACACAGAAAAAAGGTGGTAAGAGAGATAAAAGAAGGAAGGGAGGGAAAAAGAAAAGAAAAGAAAAGAAAGAAAAATTTTTTTTTAAATATTACAGACGCTGGACAAATAATTTTTCTCCAGTTTCTGAAAGGATTTTTCTGTTGCTGAGGTGATGTGCTATCCCCCGTGGGGATCTTCATATCGAAATGGCCATTCAACATCTTTGAATTAATCCTTTTTTAATATATATTTGCTCTGTAATATTTTATTACATGGAGCTCTCTTCCTGTATCATTTTTTAATATTAAAATAAAATTTTTAATATTAATTAGGATCGGGTTTTTGGAATTTACCTTCCTGCTTTTTTCCCTTGGATTGAAGTATCTGAATTAAAATATATATATATATATATAAAGAAAGTGAAAGAACATGTAGAGTAAAAGAACAGGTAGACTAAAATCCACTGTTCATATAAGAAACAAAAAATCATTTGCTATACACTCCCTTTTAACCAAAGTATTAAAAGGGGGTGTATAGCAAATGATTTTTCTGTTTACCATGTGCTTAATGAGGACTTTTACATGACTTGTGAGTTTTCATTTGATGTTATGAATTTTGTTGAAAATTGGCCATAAAAACATTTAACAATATAATTCTCAACCAAACAGACAAACAAAAAACGATAATAGAAAAGAAAATATTATCTGGTTCAACCCACCATTTAATTTAGAGGGAAAGACCAAAATAGGACAAATATTTTTTAAATTGATAGATAGACACTTTCCAAAAGGATTAGAACGAAACAAACTTTTCAATAAAAATACAATCAATCTAAGTTATAGTTGTACTAGCAATTTAGATAGTCTCATAAAAAAAAAAATGCCAGGAATTTAGATATCATTGTACAAAACAAGACCACTAATAAAGAATGCAACTGCAGAGACAAAAAGTAAATGCCCACTTCAAGGACTTTGCAGTACAAAAGAAGTCATTTACAAGGCAATGACTTAAATGGACAAAATAAAATATATTTGGGATCAACCAAAGAAACCTTTAAGACCAGGTGGTTCAATCACAAGAAATAGAAAACTTAAAATATGTACAAAATTCGCTAGCCACATGTAGAAATTGAAATCAAAATATGGTAAACACTCAGTCACAACGTGGAGTATAGTAAAAACAACCAAGCCTTACAACGGTGGCAAAATATGTAGACAGTGTCAGGAACAAAAGTTAGCGATTATGCTATTCCTAAAGAAAAACGAACTATTGAATAAAAGAACGGAAAATATGACTAAAATTAACCATACTAAAATTATCTATTAGGTTCATACAACTATGGAGGAAAGCGTTATAACTTCTTGTAATTTTAAAGATTGCGCGTTCAAAAATTCCCTGCCACATGAGCGTTAAAAAAAAAAACAAACAAAAAAAAACACCGTTATGTGAGCGTTCTTAAAAAAACCGGTAAACGGTAAAATCAGTTATTCAAAATCGCCTGAAGACACCACTCATGGTAGAAACCTAGGTCGCGTAATAACTCGTATATAAATGGAATATATATATATATATGGACATGCGAACAGATATACACACAAATACACATACACATAGAAATATGAACATATATGTAAAAAACAAACATACAAACATACATATTCATGTATACACATACACATTAGCATGTGAAGCAAAATATCCATATGCCTACTAGTAAATAAATTCACATGCACACCTACATACATACATTAATACGTAGACAAACACATGCACCCAAGTATATATATTCCAATATAAACACAGGTAAAAAACATATAAAACCAGACACTAACACGAAATTCAGAAACCATGTGAAATTGATGCCTCAGGAATCAAAATTATGAAATTTTAAATTAAAGATATTTATTAAATTTTAACCAGATAGAATACGCTAGATTAAAATCTATGGAATATCAAATATCTCATGACTATATAATTTGGCGGTCTATGTTAGATTAAATACGTTGCAAATATTAAAATCATAATATAAAATTAAATGCCAATCAAATATTGATTTGACAATCTTCATGTCAAATGAAAATACCCATCAAATAAAGGTAAATAACAATTGACACCAGGGAAAATAGTATGCATAAATTCTTAATATTACAACGTATATTGTAAAGTAAAAAATGAATTATATTTGCAGTGAACAGTAAGTTCATTTGTTTGGTTTAAAAGATTAGCTTTCAACATAAACCTGATGATTCCTAACTTCTCATTCAAACAATGATAGCAAAGTGCACGGAGGGAATTACAAGTTTGAAACTTAGTAAGTATTTTCCATTTAACAGTAGGGTTTTTTTCTTTTAAACACCAAAAGTACTTGAATAACGAAGTACTATATTTATAAGAACTATCATTGAAAGATAGTGCGTGCCGATACCAGCAGGTTTTGAACGAGTTTTTAGAAGACCTGATATAAAACTTTTTAATATTAGAGTTTTCAATTGTAGAGATGTTGCACATATAAACTAAGGAACTATCTAAGCAATTATTATGTAGTAGACAATCTTTTGAATTCCTACAATTACACCCACTGGTTTTAGTTTTGGTATCTCTGTAATTATCCGTCTCAGCAGTACAATGTATCGAGCTTTCTGTATCTTTATACTCGTTGAAGACTTTGTTATTGTGTTTTTAATTGCCTTTTTTATATTATCCGTGCAACAATAACTAACTTAAGAGTATTATTATAGAATATTTTACTAAGAGGATTAGTTTTGGAAAGTGCTTATAAATAAGATCTAAGAACTTTTGTCCCAATTTAGTTTTAACCATCAGATTGCAATGGGGGACTAAACCAGATGATCTTTCTAAATCTTTTCTTAATATTACTGTCGTTGGTTTGAGAATGTGCTTATTAATAAGATCTAAGAACTTTTGTCCCAATTTAGTTTTAACCATCAGATTGTAATGGGGGAGCAAACCAGGTGATCTTTCTAGATCTTTTCTTTTTATTACTGTCGTTGTTTTGAGAAAGTGTTTATTAATAAGGTTTAAGAATTTTTGTCCCAATTTAGTTTTAACCATCAGATTGTAAGGGGGAGCAAACCAGTTGATCTTTCTAAATCTTTTCTTCTTATTACTGTCGTTGTTTTGAGAAAGTGCTTATTAATAAGATCTAAGAACTTTTGTCCCAATTTAGTTTTAACCATCAGATTGTAAGGGGGAGCAAACCAGTTGATCTTTCTAAATCTTTTCTTCTTATTACTGTCGTTGTTTTGAGAAAGTGTTTATTAATAAGATCTAAGAACTTTTGTCCCAATTTAGTTTTAACCATCAGATTGTAATGGGGGAGCAAACCAGGTGATCTTTCTAGATCTTTTCTTTTTATTACTGTCGTTGTTTTGAGAAAGTGTTTATTAATAAGGTTTAAGAATTTTTGTCCCAATTTAGTTTTAACCATCAGATTGTAAGGGGGAGCAAACCAGTTGATCTTTCTAAATCTTTTCTTCTTATTACTGTCGTTGTTTTGAGAAAGTGCTTATTAATAAGATCTAAGAACTTTTGTCCCAATTTAGTTTTAACCATCAGATTGTAATGGGGGAGCAAACCAGATGATCTTTCAAATCTTTTCTTCTTATTACTGTCGTTGTTTTGAGAAAGTGTTTATTAATAAGATCTAAGAATTTTTGTCCCAATTTAGTTTTAACCATCAGATTGTAATGGGGGAGCAAACCAGTTGATCTTTCTAAATCTTTTCTTCTTATTACTGTCGTTGTTTTGAGAAAGTGTTTATTAATAAGATCTAAGAACTTTTGTCCCAATTTAGTTTTAATCATCAGATTGTAATGGGGGAGCAAACCAGTTGATCTTTCTAAATCTTTTCTTCTTATTACTGTCGTTGTTTTGAGAAAGTGTTTATTAATAAGATCTAAGAACTTTTGTCCCAATTTAGTTTTAACCATCAGATTGTAATGGGGGAGCAAACCAGTTGATCTTTCTAAATCTTTTCTTCTTATTACTGTCGTTGTTTTGAGAAAGTGCTTATTAATAAGATCTAAGAACTTTTGTCCCAATTTAGTTTTAACCATCAGATTGTAAGGGGGAGCAAACCAGTTGATCTTTCTAAATCATTTCTTCTTATTAATGTCGTTGTTTTGAGAAAGTGCTTATTAATAAAGATCTAAGAATTTTTTGTCCCAATTTAGTTTTAACCATCAGATTGTAATGGGGGAGCAAACCAGTTGATCTTTTCTAAATTTTCTTCTTGTTACTGTCGTTGTTTTGAGAAAGTGTTTATTAATAAGATCTAAGAACTTTTGTCCCATCTAGTTTTAATCATCAGATTGTAATGGGGGAGCAAATCCAGTTGATCTTTTCTAATCTTTTCTTCTTATTACTGTCGTTGTTTTGAGAAAGTGTTATTAATGGTGATCTGAAGAACTTTGTCCCAATTTTAGTTTTAGAATCCATCAGATTGTAATGGGGAGTAAACCAGTTGATCTTTCTAAATCTTTTCTTCTTTATTACTGTCGTTGTTTTGAAAGTGTTTATTAATAAGGCTTTTCAAGAATTTTTGTCCCAATTTAGTTTTAACCACCAGATTGTAAGGGGGAGCAAAACCAGCTGATCTTTCTAAATCTTTTCTTCTTATTACTGTTGTTGTTTTTGAGAAAGTGTTGCCAATAAGATCTAAACTTTGTCCCAATTTAGTTTTAACCATCAGATTTGTAATGGGGAGCAAACCAGGTGATCTTTCAGATCTTTCTTTATTACTGTCGTTGTTTTGAGAAAATGTTTATTAATAAGGTTTACGAATTTTTGTCCAATTTTAGTTGCGAACGATCGTGATTGTATGTGAGCAAACCAGTTGATTCTTCTAAATCTTTTCTTCTTATTACTGTCGTTGTTTTGAGAAAGTGTTTATTAATAAGATCTAAGAACTTTTGTCCCAATTTAGTTTTAACCATCAGATTGTAATGGGGAGCAAACCAGTTGATCTTTCTAAATCTTTCTTCTTATTACTGTCGTTGTTTTGAGAAAGTGTTGGTTAATAAGATCAAGAACTTTTGTCCCACTAGTTTTAACCATCAGATTGTAATGTGGCAAATCCGAAGGATCTTTCTAAATCTTTTCTTCTTATTACTGTCGTTGTTTTGAGAAAGTGCTGTCAATAAGATCTAAGAACTTTGTCCCAATTAGTTTTAACCACTTAATGTAATGGGGGGAGCAAACCAGTTGATCTTTTCTAAATCTTTTCTTCTTATTACTGTCGTTGTTTTGAGAAAGTGTTTATTAATAAGATCAAGAACTTTTTTTTGTCCAATTTAGTTTTAACCATCAGATTGTAATGGGGGAGCAAACCAGTTGATCTTTCTAAATCTTTTCTTCTTGTTACTGTCGTTGTTTTGAGAAAGTGTTTATTAATAAGATCTAAGAACTTTTTGTCCAATTTAGTTTTAACTCAATGATTGTAATAATGGGGGAGTAAACCAGTTGATCTTTCTTCTAAATCTTTCTTCTTATTACTGTCGTTGTTTTGAGAAAGCGCTATTATTAATAAGATCTAAGAAACTTTTGTCCCGAATTTAGTTTTAACCATCAGATTGTAATGGGGAGTGAAATCCAGCGATCTTTTCTAAATCTTTTCTTCTATTACGTCAGTTGTTTTGAGTGTTTATTAATAAGATCTAACCTTATCCAATTTAGTTTCGAAGGTCCAGACTAGATTGCATGGGAGCAAACCACAGATGATCTTTCTAAATCTTTTTCTTCTTATTACTGTCGCTGTTTTGAGAAAAGTGTTTGGTTGGCCAAAGGATTCCTGCTGAACTTTTGTCCCAATTTAGTTTCAACCATCAGATTGTAATGGGAGCAAACCAGATGATCTTTCTAAATCTTTTCTTCTTATTACTGTCGTTGTTTTGAGAAAAAGTGTTTATTAATAAGATTCAAGAACTTTTGTCCCAATTTAGTTTAACCATCAGATTGTAATGGGGGAGCAACCAGGTGATCTTTCTAAATCTTTTCTCTTATTACTGTCGCTGTTTCTCGAGAAAGGCTTATTAATAATTCAAGAACCTTTGTCCCACTTAGTTTTAACCATCAGATTGTAATGGGGGAGCAAATCAGGTGATCTTCTTCAAATCTTTTCTTCTTATTACTGTCGTTGTCTTTTGAGAAAGTGTTTATTATTTAAGATCTAAGAACCTTTTGTCTCAATTCTATTTTTTAACCAACAATGTAATGGGGAGCAAACCAGTGATCTTCAAATCTTTTCCGGACACGTCGTTGTTGAGGAAAGTAAGTTTAATAATAAGGCTTTAAGAATTTTTGTCTCAATTTGTGCCTTAACCATCAGATTGTAATGGGGAGCAAACCAATGTTTGATTCTTCTAAATCTTTTTTTCTTATTACCGTCGTCGTTTTAGTAAAGTGTTTATTACAAGATCTAAGAACTTTTGTCCCAATTTAGTTTTAACCATCAGATACAATGGGGAGCAAAGGTGATCTTTCTAAATCTTTTCTCTTATTACTGTCGTTGTTTTGAGAAAAGTGTTTATTAATAAGATTCCATAAACTTTTTTGTCCCAATTTAGTTTTAACCATCAGATTGTAATGGGGAGCAAACCAGTTGATCTTTCTAAATCTTTTCTTCTTATTACTGTCGTTGTTTTGAGAAAGTGTTTATTACCAAGATCTAAGAACTTTTGTCCCAATTCTAGTTTTTGTCCATCAGATTGTAATGGGGGAGGCAAACCAGGTGATCTTCAAATCTTTTCTTCTTATTACTGTCGCTGTTTTTTGAAAGTATTATTAATAAGATCTAAGAACTTTCTTGTCCAATTAGTTTTAACCACTCAGATTGTAATGGGGAGCAAACCTGAGGATCTTTCTAAATCTTTTCTTCTTATTACTGTCGTTGTTTGGAGAAAGTGTTTATTAATAAGGTTTAAGAATTTTGTCTCAATTTAGTTTTAACCATCGATTGTAATGGGGGGAGCAAAACGATGATCTTTCTAAATCTTTTCTTCTTATTACTCGTCGTTGTTTTGAGAAAGTCATTAATAAGATCTAAGAACTTTTGTCCCAATTTAGTTTTAACCACCGATTGTAATGGGGGAGCAAACCATTATTCTTCTAAATCTTTTCTTCTTATTACTGTCGTTGTTTTGAGAAAAGTGTTTATTAATAAGATCTAAGAACTTTTGTCCCAATTTAGTTTTAACCATCAGATCAGGTCGTAGGGGAGCAAACCAGAGCGATCTTCAAATCTTTTCTTCTTTATTACTGTCGTTGTTTTGAGAAAGTGTTTATTAATAAGATCTAAGAACTTTTGTCCCAATTTAGTTTTTGTCCATCAGATTGTGTACGGGGGAGCAAACCAGTTGATCTTTCTAAATGTTTTCTTCTTCTTACTGTCGTTGTTTGAGAAGTGTTTATTAATAAGGTATTTTGTCTTGTCCCAATTTAGTTTTAACCATCAGATTGTAATGGGAGCAAACCAGATGATCTTTCTAAATCTTTCTTCTTATTACTGTCGTTATTTTGAGAAAGTGCTTATTAATAAGATCTAAGAACTTTTGTCCTAATTTATTTTAATCATCAGAGCCACAATAGAGCAAACTAGATGATCTTTCTAAATCTTTTCTTCTTATTACTGTCGTTGTTTTGAGAAAAGTAATATTAATAAGTGATCTAAGAACTTATCCCAATTTATTTAACCATCAGATTGTAATGGGGGAGCAAACCAGTTGATCTTTCTAAATCTTTTCTTCTTATTACTGTTGAAGCCGAGAAAGTGTTTATTAATAAGGTTTAAGAATTTTTGTCCTAATTTAGTTTTAACCAATGATTTTGTAATGGGGGGAGCAACCAGATGCACTTTCTAAATCTTTTTCTTCTTATTACTGTCGTTGTTTTGAGAAAGTGTCATTAATAAGATCTAAGAACTTTTGTCCCAATTTAGTTTTAACCATCAGATTGTAATGGGGAGCAAGTTCCAGTTGATCTTTCTAAATGTTTTCTTCTTCTTACTGTCGTTGTCTTGAGAAAGTGTTTATTAATAAGGTTTAAGAATTTTTGTCCCAATTTAGTTTTAACCACTAGATTGTAATGGGGGAGCAAACCGGATGATCTTCTAAATCTTTTCTTCTTGTTACTGCCGTTGTTTTGAGGAAAGTGTTTATTAATAAGATCCCAGAACTTTGTCCCAATTCTAGTTTTTGCAGAAATCATCAGATTGTAATGGGGGAGCAAACCAGATGATTCTAAATCTTTTTCTTCTTATTACTGTCGTTGCTTTGAGAAAGTGTTTGCCAATAAGGTTTAAGCACTTTGTCCCAATTTATTTTAACCATCAGATTGTAATGGGGAGCAAACCAGATGACTTTCAAATCTTTCTTATTACTGTCGTTGTTTTGAGAAAGTGCTATTAATAAGATCTGGCGAACTTTTTGTCCCAATTTAGTTTTAACCACTGTGATTGTAATGGGGAGCAAACCAACAAGATCTTTCTAAATGTTTTCTTCTTCTTACTGTCATGTTGTTTTGAGAAAGTGTTTACACATAGTTTAAGAATTTCTTGTCCAATTTAAGCTTTTAACCATCGATTGTAATGGGAGCAAACCAGATGATCTTTCTAAATCTTTTCTTCTTATTACTGTCGTTGTTTTATAGGCAAAGTGTTTATTAATAAGATCTAAGAACTTTTTGTCCCAATTTAGTTTTAACCATCAGATTGTAATGGGGAGCAAACCAGATGATCTTTCTAAATCTTTCTTCTTATTACTGTCGTTGTTTTGAGAAAAGTGTTTATTAATAAGATCTAAGAACTTTTTGTCCCAATTTAGTTTTAACCATCAGATTGTAATGGGGGGAGCAAACCAGATGATCTTTCTAAATCTTTTTCTTCTTATTACTGTCGTTGTTTTGAGAAAAGTGTTTATTAATAAGATCTAAGAACTTTTGTCCCAATTTCTAGTTTTAACCATCAGATTGCAATGTATAAACCAGATGATCTTTTCTAAATCTTTTCTTCTTATTACTGTCATTACTATGAGAAAGTAAGCTGTTACTAAGATCTAAGAACTTTTGTCCCAATTTATTTTAACCATCAGATTGTAATGGGGGAGCAAACCAGTTGATCTTTCTAAATCTTTTCTTCTTATTACTGTCGTTGTTTTGAGAAAGTGTTTATTAATAAGGTTTAAGAATTTTTGTCCCAATTTATTTTAACCATCAGATTGTAATGGGGGAGCAAACCAGATGATCTTTCTAAATCTTTTCTTCTTATTACTGTCGTTGTTTTGAGAAAGTGCTTATTAATAAGATCTAAGAACTTTTTGTCCCAATTTAGTTTTAACCACTGACAAATAGGTCGGGGAGCAAAACTGCATGATCTTTCTAAATCTTTTCTTCTTTATTACTGCCGTTAAGTTTCTTTGAGAAAGTGCTTATTAACATGATCTAAGAACTTTGTCCAAATTTAGTTTTAACTCATCAGATTGTAATGGGGAGCAACCAGTTGATCTTTCTAAATCTTTTCTTCTTATTACTGTCGTTGTTTTGAGAAAGTACATTAATATGTTTGAAGAATTTTTGTCCCACTGGTTTAACCATCAGATTGTAATGGGGGAGCAAACCAGATGATCTTTCTAAATCTTTCTTCTTATTACTGTCGTTGTTTTGAGAAAAAAAAGTATTAATAAGATCTAAGAACTTTTTTTTTTGTCCAATTTAGTTTTAACCACTGATTGTAATAGGAGCAAACCATGATCTTTTCAAATCTTTCTTCTTATTACTGTTTTTCTGAGAAAGTGTTTATTAATAAGATCTAAGAACTTTTGTCCCAATTTAGTTTTAACCATCAGATTGTAACGGGGGGAGTAAACCAGATGATCTTCTAAATCTTTCTTCTTTATTACCAATGTTGTTTTGAGAAAGTGTTTTATTAATAAGATCTAAGAACTTTGTCCCAATTTCTTAGTTTTAACCATCAGATTGTAGTCACTGGGGAGCAAAACCAGATGATCCTTCTAAATCTTTTTTCTTCTTATTACTGTCGTTGTTTTGAGAAAGGTTTATTATAAGATCTTGAACTTTTGTCCCAATTTAGTTTTAACCATCAGATTGTAAGGGGGAGTAAACCAGATGATCTTTCTAAAATCTTTTCTTCTTATTACTGTCGTTGTTTTGAGAAAGTGTTTATTAATAAGGTTTAAAAACTTTTGTCCCAATTTGGTTTTCCTTATCAGATTGTAATGGGGGGAGCGAGCCAGATGATCTTTCTAAATCTTTTCTTCTTACTGTCGTTGTTTTGAGAAAGTGTTTATTAATAAGATCTAAGAACTTTTGTCCCAAATTTAGTTTTAACCATCTAGCAGATTGTAATGGGGAGCAAACCAGATGATCTTTCTAAATCTTTCTTCTTATTACTGTCGTTGTTTGAGAAAGTGTTTATTAATAAGATCTAAGAACTTTGGCTCCCAATTTAGTTTTTTAACCATCAGATTATGTGAGGGAGCAAACCAGATGATTCTTTCTAAATCTTTTCTTCTTATTACTGTCGTTGTTTGAGAAAGTGTTTATTAATAAGATCTAAGAACTTTTGTCCCAATTTAGTTTTAACCATCAGATTGTAATGAAACAAACCAGATGATCTTTCTAAATCTTTTCTTCTTATTATTATCGTTGTTTTGAGAAAGTGTTTATTAATAAGGTTTAAGAACTTTTGTCCCAATTTCAGGTTTTAACTCATCAGATTGTAATGGGGAGCAAACCAGTTGATCTTTCTAAATCTTTTCTTCTTATTACTGTCGTTGTTTTGAGAAAAGTGTTGTTAATAAGATCTAGAACTTTTTGTCCCAATTTAGTTTTAACCATCCAGATTGTAATGGGGAGCAAACCAGTTGATCTTTCTAAATCTTTTCTTCTTATTACTGTCGTTGTTTTTTGAGAGAAGTGTTTATTAAATAAGGTTTAAGAATTTTGTCCCAATTTGAACTTTCGTATCAGATTGTAATGGAAATTAAACCAGATGATCTTTCTAAATCTTTCTTCTTATTACTGTCAGTTGTTTTGAAAAGTGCTTATTAATAAGATCTCAAGAACTTTTGTCCCAATTTAGTTTTTATTACATCAGATTGTAATGGGGGAGCAAACCAGATGATCTTTCTAAATCTTTTCTTCTTATTACTGTCGTTGTTTTGAGAAAAGTGTTTATTAACAAGATCTAAGAACTTTTGTCCCAATTTAGTTTTAACCATCAGATTGTAATGGGGGAGCAAACAGTTGATCTTTCTAAATCTTTTCTTCTTATTACTGTCGTTGTTTTGAGAAAGTGTTTATTAATAAGGTTTTAAGAATTTTGTCCCAATTTAGTTTTAACCATCAGATTGTAATGGGGGAGCAAACCAGATGATCTTTCTAAATCTTTTCTTCTTATTACTGTCGTTGTTTGAGAAAGTGCTTATTAATAGATCTAAGAACTTTTGTCCCAATTTAGTTTTAACCATCAGGTGTATTAGAGCAAACAGATGATCTTTCTAAATCTTTTCTTCTTATTACTGTCGTTGTTTTGAGAAAAGTGTTTATTAATAAGATCTGAACTTTCACCCAATTTAGTTTTAACCATCAAAAGATTGTAATGGGGGAGCAAACCAGATGATCTTCTGATCACTGCTGTATACTTATCGTTGTTTTGAAAGTGTTTATTAATAAGATCTAAAGAACTTTTGTCCCAATTTAGTTTTAACCATCAGATTGTAATGGGGGAGCAAACCAGATGATCTTTCTAAATCTTTTCTTCTTATTACTGTCGTTGTTTTGAGAAAGTGTTTATTAATAAGATCTAAGAACTTTGTCCCAATTGATTTTAACCATCAGATTGTAAGGGGGAGTAAACCAGATGATCTTTCTAAATCTTTTCTTCTTATTACTGTCGTTGTTTTGAGAAAGTGTTTATTAATAAGGTTTAAGAACTTTTGTCCCAATTTAGTTTTAACCATCAGATTGTAATGGGGGAGCAAACCAGATGATCTTTCTAAATCTTTTCTTCTTATTACTGTCGTTGTTTTGAGAAAGTGTTTATTAATAAGATCTAAGAACTTTTGTCCCAATTTAGTTTTAACCATCAGATTGTAATGGGGGAGCAAACCAGATGATCTTTCTAAATCTTTTCTTCTTATTACTGTCGTTGTTTTGAGAAAGTGTTTATTAATAAGATCTAAGAACTTTTGTCCCAATTTAGTTTTAACCATCAGATTGTAATGGGGGAGCAAACCAGATGATCTTTCTAAATCTTTTCTTCTTATTACTGTCGTTGTTTTGAGAAAGTGTTTATTAATAAGATCTAAGAACTTTTGTCCCAATTTAGTTTTAACCATCAGATTGTAATGGGGGAGCAAACCAGATGATCTTTCTAAATCTTTTCTTCTTATTACTGTCGTTGTTTTGAGAAAGTGTTTATTAATAAGGTTTAAGAACTTTTGTCCCAATTTAGTTTTAACCATCAGATTGTAATGGGGGAGCAAACCAGTTGATCTTTCTAAATCTTTTCTTCTTATTACTGTCGTTGTTTTGAGAAAGTGTTTATTAATAAGATCTAAGAACTTTTGTCCCAATTTAGTTTTAACCATCAGATTGTAATGGGGGAGCAAACCAGTTGATCTTTCTAAATCTTTTCTTCTTATTACTGTCGTTGTTTTGAGAAAGTGTTTATTAATAAGGTTTAAGAATTTTTGTCCCAATTTAGTTTTAACCATCAGATTGTAATGGGGGAGCAAACCAGATGATCTTTCTAAATCTTTTCTTCTTATTACTGTCGTTGTTTTGAGAAAGTGCTTATTAATAAGATCTAAGAACTTTTGTCCCAATTTAGTTTTAACCATCAGATTGCAATGGGGGACTAAACCAGATGATCTTTCTAAATCTTTTCTTAATATTACTGTCGTTGGTTTGAGAATGTGCTTATTAATAAGATCTAAGAACTTTTGTCCCAATTTAGTTTTAACCATCAGATTGTAATGGGGGAGCAAACCAGGTGATCTTTCTAGATCTTTTCTTTTTATTACTGTCGTTGTTTTGAGAAAGTGTTTATTAATAAGGTTTAAGAATTTTTGTCCCAATTTAGTTTTAATCATCAGATTGTAATGGGGGAGCAAACCAGTTGATCTTTCTAAATCTTTTCTTCTTATTACTGTCGTTGTTTTGAGAAAGTGTTTATTAATAAGATCTAAGAACTTTTGTCCCAATTTAGTTTTAACCATCAGATTGTAATGGGGGAGCAAACCAGTTGATCTTTCTAAATCTTTTCTTCTTATTACTGTCGTTGTTTTGAGAAAGTGTTTATTAATAAGGTTTAAGAATTTTTGTCCCAATTTAGTTTTAACCATCAGATTGTAATGGGGGAGCAAACCAGTTGATCTTTCTAAATCTTTTCTTTTTATTACTGTCGTTGTTTTGAGAAAGTGTTTAATAATAAGGTTTAAGAATTTTTGTCCCAATTTAGTTTTAATCATCAGATTGTAATGGGGGAGCAAACCAGTTGATCTTTCTAAATCTTTTCTTCTTATTACTGTCGTTGTTTTGAGAAAGTGTTTATTAATAAGGTTTAAGAATTTTTGTCCCAATTTAGTTTTAACCATCAGATTGTAATGGGGGAGCAAACCAGTTGATCTTTCTAAATCTTTTCTTTTTATTACTGTCGTTGTTTTGAGAAAGTGTTTATTAATAAGGTTTAAGAATTTTTGTCCCAATTTAGTTTTAATCATCAGATTGTAATGGGCAAGCAAACCAGTTGATCTTTCTAAATCTTTTCTTCTTATTACTGTCGTTGTTTTGAGAAAGTGTTTATTAATAAGGTTTAAGAATTTTTGTCCCAATTTAGTTTTAACCATCAGATTGTAATGGGGGAGCAAACCAGTTGATCTTTCTAAATCTTTTCTTTTTATTACTGTCGTTGTTTTGAGAAAGTGTTTATTAATAAGGTTTAAGAATTTTTGTCCCAATTTAGTTTTAATCATCAGATTGTAATGGGGGAGCAAACCAGTTGATCTTTCTAAATCTTTTCTTCTTATTACTGTCGTTGTTTTGAGAAAGTGTTTATTAATAAGGTTTAAGAATTTTTGTCCCAATTTAGTTTTAACCATCAGATTGTAATGGGGGAGCAAACCAGTTGATCTTTCTAAATCTTTTCTTCTTATTACTGTCGTTGTTTTGAGAAAGTGTTTATTAATAAGGTTTAAGAATTTTTGTCCCAATTTAGTTTTAACCATCAGATTGTAATGGGGGAGCAAACCAGATGATCTTTCTAAATCTTTTCTTCTTATTACTGTCGTTGTTTTGAGAAAGTGCTTATAAATAAGATCTAAGAACTTTTGTCCCAATTTAGTTTTAACCATCAGATTGCAATGGGGGACTAAACCAGATGATCTTTCTAAATCTTTTCTTAATATTACTGTCGTTGGTTTGAGAATGTGCTTATTAATAAGATCTAAGAACTTTTGTCCCAATTTAGTTTTAACCATCAGATTGTAATGGGGAGCAAACCAGGTGATCTGCTAGATCTTTTCTTTTATTACTGTCGTTGTTTTGAGAAAGTGTTTATTAATAAGGTTTAAATTTTTGTCCCAATTTAGTTTTAATCATCAGATTGTAATGGGGGAGCAAACCAGTTGATCTTTCTAAATCTTTTCTTCTTATTACTGTCGTTGTTTTGAAAGTGTTTATTAATAAGATCTAAGAACTTTTGTCCCAATGTAGTTTTAACCATCAGATTGTAATGGGGGAGCAAACCAGGTGATCTTTCTAAATCTTTTCTTCTTATTACTGTCGTTGTTTTGAGAAAGTGTTTATTAATAAAAAGATCTAAGAACTTTTGTCCCAATTTAGTTTTAACCATCAGATTGTAATGGGGGAGCAAACCAGATGATCTTTCTAAATCTTTTCTTCTTATTACTGTCGTTGTTTTGAGAAAGTGTTTATTAATAAGATCTAAGAACTTTTGTCCCAATTTGGTTTTAACCATCAGATTGTAATGGGGGAGCAAACCAGATGATCTTTCTAAATCTTTTCTTCTTATTACTGTCATTGTTTTGAGAAAGTGTTTATTAATAAGATCTAAGAACTTTTGTCCCAATTTAGTTTTAGCCATCAGATTGTAATGGGGGAGCAAACCAGATGATCTTTCTAAATCTTTCTTCTTATTACTGTCGTTGTTTTGAGAAAGTGTTTATTAATAAGATCTAAGAACTTTTGTCCCAATTTAGTTTTAACCATCAGATTGTAATGGAGACAAACCAGATGATCTTTCTAAATCTTTCTTCTTATTACTGTCGTTGTTTTTGAGAAAGTGTTTATTAATAAGATCTAAGAACTTTTGTCCCAATTTAGTTTTAACCATCAGATTGTAATGGGGGAGCAAACCAGATGATCTTTCTAAATCTTTTCTTCTTATTACTGTCGTTGTTTTGAGAAAGTGTTTATTAATAAGATCTAAGAACTTTTGTCCCAATTTAGTTTTAACCATCAGATTGTAATGGAAGTAAACCAGATGATCTTTCTAAATCTTTTCTTCTTATTACTGTCGTTGTTTTGAGAAAGTGTTTATTAATAAGATCTAAGAACTTTTGTCCCAATTTAGTTTTAACCATCAGATTGTAATGGGAGCAAACCAGGTGATCTTTCTAAATCTTTTCTTCTTATTACTGTCGTTGTTTTTGAGAAAGTGTTTATTAATAAGATCTAAGAACTTTTGTCCCAATTTAGTTTTAACCATCAGATTGTAATGGGGGAGCAAACCAGTTGATCTTTCCTAAATCTTTTCTTCTTATTACTGTCGTTGTTTTGAGAAAGTGTTTATTAATAAGATCTAAGAACTTTTGTCCCAATTTAGTTTTAACCATCAGATTGTAATGGGGGAGCAAACCAGGTGATCTTTCTAAATCTTTTCTTCTTATTACTGTCGTTGTTTTGAGAAAGTGTTTATTAATAAGATCTAAAGAACTTTCAATCCCAATTTAGTTTTAACCATCAGATTGTAATGGGGGGAGCAAACCAGTTGATCTTTCTAAATCTTTCTTCTTATTACTGTCGTTGTTTGAGAAAGTGTTTATTAATAAGATCTAAGAACTTTTGTCCCAATTTAGTTTTAACCATCAGATTGCTCAATGGGGGAGCAAACCAGGTGATCTTTCTAGATCTTTTCTTTTTATTACTGTCGTTGTTTTGAGAAAGTGTTTATTAATAAGGTTTAAATTTTTTGTCCCAATTTAGTTTTAACCATCAGATTGTAATGGGGGAGCAAACCAGTTGATCTTTCTAAATCTTTTCTTCTTATTACTGTCGTTGTTTTGAGAAAGTGTTTATTAATAAGATCTAAGAACTTTTGTCCCAATTTAGTTTTAATCATCAGATTGTAATTAAGGAGCAAACCAGTTGATCTTTCTAAATCTTTTCTTCTTATTACTGTCGTTGTTTTGAGAAAGTGCTTATTAATAAGATCTAAGACTTGTCCCAATTTGGTTTTAACCATCAGATTGTAATGGGGAGCAAACCAGTTGATCTTTCTAAATCTTTTCTTCTTATTACTGTCGTTGTTTTGAGAAAGTGTTTATTAATAAGGTTTAAGAATTTTGTCCCAATTTAGCTTTAACCATCAGATTGTAATGGGGGAGCAAACCAGTTGATCTTTCTAAATCTTTTCTTCTTATTACTGTCGTTGTTTTGAGAAAGTGTTTATTAATAAGGTTTAAGAATTTTTGTCCCAATTTAGTTTTAATCATCAGATTGTAATGGGGGAGCAAACCAGTTGATCTTTCTAAATCTTTTCTTCTTATTACTGTCGTTGTTTTGAGAAAGTGTTTATTAATAAGATCTAAGAACTTTTGTCCCAATTTAGTTTTAACCATCAGATTGTAATGGGGGAGCAAACCAGATGATCTTTCTAGATCTTTTCTTCTTATTACTGTCGTTGTTTTGAGAAAGTGTTTATTAATAAGATCTAAGAACTTTTGTCCCAATTTAGTTTTAACCATCAGATTGTAATGGGGGAGCAAACCAGATGATCTTTCTAAATCTTTTCTTCTTATTACTGTCGTTGTTTTGAGAAAGTGTTTATTAATAAGGTTTAAGAATTTTTGTCCCAATTTAGTTTTAACCATCAGATTGTAATGGGGGAGCAAACCAGTTGATCTTTCTAAATCTTTTCTTCTTATTACTGTCGTTGTTTTGAGAAAGTGTTTATTAATAAGATCTAAGAACTTTTGTCCCAATTTAGTTTTAATCATCAGATTGTAATGGGGGAGCAAACCAGTTGATCTTTCTAAATCTTTTCTTCTTATTACTGTCGTTGTTTTGAGAAAGTGCTTATTAATAAGATCTAAGAACTTTTGTCCCAATTTAGTTTTAACCATCAGATTGTAATGGGGGAGCAAACCAGTTGATCTTTCTAAATCTTTTCTTCTTATTACTGTCGTTGTTTTGAGAAAGTGTTTATTAATAAGGTTTAAGAATTTTTGTCCCAATTTAGCTTTAACCATCAGATTGTAATGGGGGAGCAAACCAGTTGATCTTTCTAAATCTTTTCTTCTTATTACTGTCGTTGTTTTGAGAAAGTGTTTATTAATAAGGTTTAAGAATTTTTGTCCCAATTTAGTTTTAATCATCAGATTGTAATGGGGGAGCAAACCAGTTGATCTTTCTAAATCTTTTCTTCTTATTACTGTCGTTGTTTTGAGAAAGTGTTTATTAATAAGATCTAAGAACTTTTGTCCCAATTTAGTTTTAACCATCAGATTGTAATGGGGGAGCAAACCAGATGATCTTTCTAGATCTTTTCTTCTTATTACTGTCGTTGTTTTGAGAAAGTGTTTATTAATAAGATCTAAGAACTTTTGTCCCAATTTAGTTTTAACCATCAGATTGTAATGGGGGAGCAAACCAGATGATCTTTCTAAATCTTTTCTTCTTATTACTGTCGTTGTTTTGAGAAAGTGTTTATTAATAAGATCTAAGAACTTTTGTCCCAATTTAGTTTTAATCATCAGATTGTAATGGGGGAGCAAACCAGTTGATCTTTCTAAATCTTTTCTTCTTATTACTGTCGTTGTTTTGAGAAAGTGTTTATTAATAAGATCTAAGAACTTTTGTCCCAATTTAGTTTTAATCATCAGATTGTAATGGGGGAGCAAACCAGTTGATCTTTCTAAATCTTTTCTTCTTATTACTGTCGTTGTTTTGAGAAAGTGTTTATTAATAAGATCTAAGAACTTTTGTCCCAATTTAGTTGTAATCATCAGATTGTAATGGGGAGCAAAACCAGATGATCTTTCTAAATCTTTTCTTCTTAATACTGTCGTTGTTTGAGAAAGTGTTTATTAATAAGATCTGGCGAACTTTTGTCCCAATTTAGTTTTAACCATCAGATTGTAATGGGGGAGCAAACCAGTTGATCTTTCTAAATCTTTTCTTCTTATTACTGTCGTTGTTTTGAGAAAGTGTTTATTAATAAGATCTAAGAACTTTTTGTCCTAACCAGTTTTAACCATCAGATTGTAATGGGGGAGCAAACCAGATGATCTTTCTAAATCTTTTCTTCTTATTACTGTCGTTGTTTTGACAGTGTTTATTAATAAGATCTAAGAACTTTGTCCCAATTTAGTTTTAACCATCAGATTGTAATGGGGGAGCAAACCAGATGATCTTTCTAAATCTTTTTCTTCTTATTACTGTCGTTGTCGAGAAAGGCTATTAACAAGATCTAAGAACTTGTCCCAATTTAGTTTTAACCATCAGATTGTAATGGGGGAGTAAAACCAGATGATCTTTCTAAATCTTTCTTCTTTATTACCGTCGTTGTTTTGAGAAAGTGTTTATTAATAAGATCTAAGAACTTTGTCCCAATTTAGTTTTGTCCATCAGATTGTAATGGGGGAGCAAACCAGGTGATCTTTCTAAATCTTTCTTCTTATTACCGTCGTTGTTTTGAGAAAAGTGTTTATTAATAAGATCTAAGAACTTTTGTCCTAATTTAGTTTTAACCATCAGATTGTAATGGGGGAGCAAAACTCAGTTGATCTTTCAAATCTTTCTTCTTATTACTGCTGTTGTTTTGAGAAAGTGTTTATTAATAAGATCTAAGAACTTTTGTCCCAATTTAGTTTTAACCATCAGATTGTAATGGGGGAGCAAACCAGGTAGGATTCTTCTAAATCTTTTCTTCTTATTACTGTCGTTGTTTTGAGAAAAGTGTTTATTAATAAGATCTAAGAACTTTTGTCCCAATTTAGTTTTAACCATCAGATTGTAATGGGGGAGCAAACCAGTTGATCTTTCTAAATCTTTTCTTCTTATTACTGTCGTTGTTTTGAGAAAGTGTTTATTAATAAGATCTAAGAATTCCTTTTTGTCCCAATTTAGTTTTAACCATCAGATTGTAATGGGGGAGCAAACCAGGTGATCTTTCTAGATCTTTTCTTTTTATTACCGTCGTTGTTTTGAGAAAGTGTTTATTAATAAGGTTTAAGAATTTTTGTCCCAATTTAGTTTAACCATCAGATTGTAATGGGGGAGCAAACCAGTTGATCTTTCTAAATCTTTTCTTCTTATTACTGTCGTTGTTTTGAGAAAGTGTTTATTAATAAGATCTAAGAACTTTTGTCCCAATTTAGTTTTAGACCCATCAGATTGTAATGGGGGAGCAAACCAGTTGATCTTTCTAAATCTCTTCTTCTTATTACTGTCGTTGTTTTGAGAAAGTGTTTATTAATAAGATCCAAGAACTTTTGGGCCCCAACTTAGTTTTAACCATCAGATTGTAATGAGCAAACCAGTTGATCTTTCTAAATTTTTCTTCTTATTACTGTCGTTGTTTTGAGAAAGTGTTTATTAATAAGGTTTAAGAATTTTTGTCCCAATTTAGTTTTAACCATCAGATTGTAATGGGGGAGTAAACCAGTTGATCTTTCTAAATCTTTTCTTCTTATTACCGTCGTTGTTTTGAGAAAGTGTTTATTAATAAGGTTTAAGAATTTTTGTCCCAATTTAGTTTTAATCATCAGATTGTAATGGGGGAGCAAACCAGTTGATCTTTCTAAATCTTTTTCTTCTTATTACTGTCGTTGTTTTGAGAAAGTGTTTATTAATAAGATCTATGAACTTTTTAATGTCCCAATTTAGTTTTAACCATCAGATTGTAATGGGGGAGCAAACCAGATGATCTTTTCAGATCTTTTCTTATTACTGTCGTTGTTTTGAGAAAGTGTTTATTAATAAGATCTAAGAACTTTTGGTCTCCAATTGGTTTTTACCATCATCAATGTAGACAAAACTCGACGATTTTCAATCTTTCTCTTTATTACTGTCGTTGTTTTGAGTAGTGCACAGACATTGGAAGATCTATATCTTGTCCCAATTTAGTTTTAATCATCGATTGTAGTCGGGGAGCAAACCAGTTGATCTTTCTAAATTCTTTCCTTATTACCGTCGTTGTTTTGAGAAAGTGTTTATTATTGAAAGATCTAAGAACTTTTGTCCCAATTTAGTTTTAACCATCAGATTGTAATGAAGAGCAAACCAGTTGATCTTTCTAAATCTTTTCTTCTTATTACCGTCGTTGTTTTGAGAAGGTTGACAAGATCTAAGAACTTTTGTCCCAATTTAGTTTTAATCATCAGATTGTAATGGGGGAGCAAACCAAAGGATTCTTCTAAATCTTTTTCTTTCTTATTACCGTCGTTATTTAGAGAAAGTGTTTATTAACAAGATCTAAGAACTTTTTGTCCTGTTCTAGCTAATCACCACTGTAATGGTGATAAACCAGATGATCTTTCTAAATCTTTTCTTCTTCTTATTACTGTCGTTGTTTACAGTGTTTATTAATAAGATCTAAGAACTTTTGTCCCAATGAGTTTTAACCTTATCAGATTGTAGCGCTGGGGAGCAAACCAGTTGATCTTTCTAAATCTTTCTTCTTATTACCGTTACTTTGAGAAAGGTTATTAACAAGGCTTCTGTTAACTTTTTGTCCCAATTTAGTTTTAACCATCAGATTGTAATGGGGAGCAAACCAGCTGATCTTCAAATTTTTTCTTCTTATTACTGTCGTTGTTTTGAGAAAGTGTTTATTAATAAGGTTTAAGAATTTTATCCCACCTATTTTTAACCATCGACATTGTAATGGGGGAGCAAACCAGATGATCTTTCTAGATCTTTTTCTTTTATTAATTGCTTCTGCTGTTTTAGAAAGTGTTTATTAACAGCATGAAGAATTCTTGTTCCAATTTAGTTTTAACCATCAGATTGTAATGGGGGAGCAAACCAGATGATCTTTCTAAATCTTTTCTTCTTATTACTGTCGTTGTTTTGAGAAAGTGCTTATTAAGAAGATCTAAGAACTTTTTGTCCCAATTTAGTTTTAACCATCAGATTGTAATGGGGAGCAAACCAGTTGATCTTTCTAAATCTTTTCTTCTTATTACCGTCGTTGTTTTGAGTAAGTGTTTATTATCAAGGTTTAAGAATTTTTGTCCCCAATTTAGTTTTAACCATCAGATTGTAATGGGGGAGCAAACCAGTTGATCTTTCTAAATCTTTTCTTCTTAATATTACCGTTCGTTTTCTTGAGAAAGCGTTTATTAACAAGGTTTGAATTTTTGTCCCAATTTAGTTTAACCATCAGATTGTAATGGGGGAGCAAACCAGATGATCTTTCTAGATCTTTTCTTTTTATTACCGTCGTTGTTTTGAGAAAGTGTTTATTACTGCTGTTTGGAAGAATTTTTTGGTCCCAATTTAGTTTTAACCATCAGATTGTAATGGGGGAGCAAACCAGGTGATCTTTCTAGATCTTTTTCTTTTATTACTGTCGTTGTTTTGAGAAAGTGTTAATAATAAGGTTTAAGAATTTTGTCCCAATTTAGTTTTAACCATCGATTGTAATGGGGGAGCAAACCAGATGATCTTTCTTAAATCTTTCTTCTCATTACTGTCGTTGTTTTGAGAAAGTGCTTATTAATAAGATCTAAGAACTTTTGTCCCAATTTAGTTTTAACCGTCAGATTGTAATGGGGGAGCAAACCAGATGATCTTTCTAGATCTTTTCTTTTTATTACTGTCGTTGTTTTGAGAAAGTGTTTATTAATAAGGTTTAAGAATTTTTGTCCCAATTTAGTTTTAACCATCAGATTGTAATGGGGGAGCAAACCAGATGACCTTTCTAGATCTTTTCTTTTTATTACTGTCGTTGTTTTGAGAAAGTGTTTATTAATAAGGTTTAAGACTTTTTGTCCCAATTTAGTTTTAACCATCAGATTGTAATGGGGGAGCAAACCAGATGATCTTTCTAGATCTTTTCTTTTTATTACTGTCGTTGTTTTGAGAAAGTGCTTATTAATAAGATCTAAGAACTTTTGTCCCAATTTAGTTTTAACCATCAGATTGTAATGGGGGAGCAAACCAGATGATCTTTCTAGATCTTTTCTTTTTATTACTGTCGTTGTTTTGAGAAAGTGTTTATTAATAAGGTTTAAGAATTTTTGTCCCAATTTAGTTTTAACCATCAGATTGTAATGGGGGAGCAAACCAGATGATCTTTCTAGATCTTTTCTTTTTATTACTGTCGTTGTTTTGAGAAAGTGTTTATTAATAAGGTTTAAGAATTTTTGTCCCAATTTAGTTTTAACCATCAGATTGTAATGGGGGAGCAAACCAGATGATCTTTCTAGATCTTTTCTTTTTATTACTGTCGTTGTTTTGAGAAAGTGTTTATTAATAAGATCTAAGAACTTTTGTCCCAATTTAGTTTTAACCATCAGATTGTAATGGGGGAGCAAACCAGTTGATCTTTCTAAATCTTTTCTTCTTATTACTGTCGTTGTTTTGAGAAAGTGTTTATTAATAAGATCTAAGAATTTTTGTCCCAATTTAGTTTTAACCATCAGATTGTAATGGGGGAGCAAACCAGATGATCTTTCTAGATCTTTTCTTTTTATTACTGTCGTTGTTTTGAGAAAGTGTTTATTAATAAGATCTAAGAACTTTTGTCCCAATTTAGTTTTAACCATCAGATTGCAATGGGGGACTAAACCAGATGATCTTTCTAAATCTTTTCTTAATATTACTGTCGTTGGTTTGAGAATGTGCTTATTAATAAGATCTAAGAACTTTTGTCCCAATTTAGTTTTAACCATCAGATTGTAATGGGGGAGCAAACCAGGTGATCTTTCTAGATCTTTTCTTTTTATTACTGTCGTTGTTTTGAGAAAGTGTTTATTAATAAGGTTTAAGAATTTTTGTCCCAATTTAGTTTTAACCATCAGATTGTAATGGGGGAGCAAACCAGATGATCTTTCTAGATCTTTTCTTTTTATTACTGTCGTTGTTTTGAGAAAGTGTTTATTAATAAGGTTTAAGAATTTTTGTCCCAATTTAGTTTTAACCATCAGATTGTAATGGGGGAGCAAACCAGATGATCTTTCTAGATCTTTTCTTTTTATTACTGTCGTTGTTTTGAGAAAGTGTTTATTAATAAGATCTAAGAACTTTTGTCCCAATTTAGTTTTAACCATCAGATTGTAAGGGGGGAGCAAACCAGATGATCTTTCTAAATCTTTTCTTCTTATTACTGTCGTTGTTTTGAGAAAGTGTTTATTAATAAGATCTAAGAACTTTTGTCCCAATTTAGTTTTAACCATCAGATTGTAATGGGGGAGCAAACCAGGTGATCTTTCTAGATCTTTTCTTTTTATTACTGTCGTTGTTTTGAGAATGTGCTTATTAATAAGATCTAAGAACTTTTGTCCCAATTTAGTTTTAACCATCAGATTGTAATGGGGGAGCAAACCAGATGATCTTTCTAGATCTTTTCTTTTTATTACTGTCGTTGTTTTGAGAATGTGCTTATTAATAAGATCTAAGAACTTTTGTCCCAATTCAGTTTTAACCATCAGATTTTAATGGGGGAGCAAACCAGTTGATCTTTCTAAATCTTTTCTTCTTATTACTGTCGTTGTTTTGAGAAAGTGCTTATTAATAAGATCTAAGAACTTTTGTCCCAATTTAGTTTTAACCATCAGATTGTAATGGGGGAGCAAACCAGGTGATCTTTCTAGATCTTTTCTTTTTATTACTGTCGTTGTTTTGAGAAAGTGTTTATTAATAAGGTTTAAGAATTTTTGTCCCAATTTAGTTTTAACCATCAGATTGTAATGGGGGAGCAAACCACATGATCTTTCTAGATCTTTCTTTTTATTACTGTCATTTGTTTGCGAAAGTGTTTATTAATAAGGTTTAAAATTTTGTCTAATTTAGTTTTAACCATCAGATTGTAATGAAACAAACAGTTGATCTTTCTAAATCTTTTCTTCTTATTATTACTGTCGTTGTTTTGAAAAGTGCTTATTAATAAGATCTAAGAACTTTTTATCCAATTTAGTTTTAACCATCAGATTGTAATGGGGGAGCAAACCGGGTGATCTTTCTAGATCTTTTCTTTTTATTACTGTCGTTGTTTTGAGAAAGTGTTTCCTTCAACAGGTTTAAAATTTTTGTCTTAATTTAGGTTTAACCATCAAGTTATGCCAATGGGAGCAAACCAGATGATCTTTCTAGATCTTTTCTTTTATTACCATCATTGTTTTGAGAAAGTGTTTATTAATAAGGTTTGGGAATTTTTGTCCCAATTTAGTTTTAACCATCAGATTGTAATAGAGCAAACCCGTTGATCTTTTAAATCTTTTCTTCTTATTGTCGTTGTTTTGAAAGTGTTTATTATTAAGATCTAAGAACTTTTGTATTTAGTTTTAACCATCCAAGATTGCAATGGGGGACTAAAGCAGATAATCTTTCTAATCTTTTCTTAATATTACTGTCGTTGGTTTGAGAATGTGCTCCATTAATAGATCTAAGAACTTTTGTCCCAATTTAGTTTTAACCATCAGATTGTATTGGGGGTATTAAATTTGATCTTTCTGAATCTTTTCTTTTATTACTGTCGTTGTTTTGAGAAAGTGTTTATTAATAAGGTTTAAAATTTTATCCCAATTTAGTTTTAACCATCAGATTGTAATGAGGCTTTCAAACCAGATGATCTTTCTAGATCTTTTCTTACCTTCACTGTCGTTACGTTTGAGAGGAGTTGTTTATTAATAAGGTTTAAGAATTTTTGTCCCAATTTGATTTAACCATCAGTTGTAGCCAAGGAGCAAACCAGATGATCTTTCGAATCTTTTCTTTTATTACTGGTTGTTTTGAAAGTGCTTGTGTAGATCTAAGAACTTTATCCAATTTAGTTTTTAACCATCAGATTGTAAGGGGAGTAAACCAGATGATCTTTCTAAATCTTTTCTTCTTATTACTGTCGTTGTTTTGAAAGTGTTATTAATAAGGTTTAAGAACTTTTGTCCCAATTTAGTTTTAACCATCAGATTGTAATGAAACAAACAGATGATCTTTCTGATCTTTTCTTTTTTATTACTGTCGTTGTTTTGAGAGAAGTGTTTGGCAGGTTTAAGAACTTTTGTCAAATTTGTTTTAACCATCAGATTGTAATGGGGGAGCAAACCAGATGATCTTTCTAGATCTTCTTTTTATTACTATCTGTTTTAGAAAGGAGTCCATGTCAGCAAGATCTAAGAACTTTTGTCCCAATTTAGTTTAAACATCCGGACAGCAGGGGAGTAAACCAAGATAGTCTTTCTAAATCTTTTCTTCTTATTATCGTTGTTTGAAAATTAACGTGGTATAGATCTGCATTTTGTCCCAATTTGAACAACCATCGAAGATTTTAATGGGGGAGCAAAATGAGATGAATTCTTTTTCTAGATCTTTTCTATTTATTACTGTCGTTGTTTGAAAGTGTTTGTTAATAAGGTTAAAATTTTGTCCAATTTAGTTTTAACCATCAGATTGTAATGGGGGAGCAAACCAGATAGATCTTTCTAGATCTTTTCTTTTTATTACTGTCGTTGTTTTGAGGAAAGTGTAGTAGTAAGTCTAAGAACTTTGTCCCAATTTAGTTTAACCATCAGATTGTAAGGGGGAGTAAACCAGATGATCTTTCTAAATCTTTTCTTCTTGTTGCTGTCGTTGTTTGAAAGTGTTTATGGCTAAAGGTTTAAGAATTTTGTCCCAATTTAGTTTTGTGCATCAAGATTGTAATGGGGGAGCAAACCAGATGATCTTTCTAGATCTTTTCTTTTTATTACTGTCGTTGTTTTGAGAAAGTGTTTATTAATAGGTTTAAGAATTTTTGTCCAGTTGGTTTTAACCATCAGATTGTAAGGGGGTATAAACCAGATGATCTTTCAATCTTTTCTTCTTATTACTGTCGTTGTTTGAGAAAGTGCTTATTAATAAGATCTAAGAACTTTTTGTCCCAATTTGGTTTTACTTCATCAGATTCTGGAGTAAACCAGGGTGATCTTTCTAAATCTTTCTTCTTATTACTGTCGTTATTTTGAAAAGTGCTTATTAATAAGATCAGAACTTTATACAATTTAGTTTTAACCATCAGATTGTAATGAAACAAACCAGATGATCTTTCTAGATCTTTTCTTTTATTACTGTCGTTGTTTGAGAAAGTGTTTATTAATAAGGTTTAAAATTTTTGTCCCAATTTAGTTTTAACCATCAGATTGTAATGGGGGAGCAAACCAGATGATCTTTCTAGATCTTTCTTTTTATTACTGTCGTTTGTTTTGAGAAAGTGTTTATTAATAAGGTTTAAGAATTTTTTTTGTCCCAGTTTAGTTTTTAACCATCAGATTGTAATGAGAACAAGGCAAGTGTTCTTTCTAGATCTGCTATTACTGTCATTCTTTGAAAGTTTTTATTAATAAGATCTAAGAACTTTTGTCCCAATTTAGTTTTAACCATCAGATTGTAATGGGGGAGCAAACCAGTTGATCTTTCTAAATCTTTTCTTCTTATTACTGTCGTTGTTTTGAGAAAGTGTTTATTAATAAGATCTAAGAACTTTTGTCCCAATTTAGTTTTAACCATCAGATTGTAATGGGGGAGCAAACCAGATGATCTTTCTAAATCTTTTCTTCTTATTACTGTCGTTGTTTTGAGAAAGTGCTTATTAATAAGATCTAAGAACTTTTGTCCCAATTTAGTTTTAACCATCAGATTGTAAGGGGGAGTAAACCAGATGATCTTTCTAAATCTTTTCTTCTTATTACTGTCGTTGTTTTGAGAAAGTGTTTATTAATAAGGTTTAAGAATTTTTGTCCCAATTTAGTTTTAACCATCAGATTGTAATGGGGGAGCAAACCAGATGATCTTTCTAGATCTTTTCTTTTTATTACTGTCGTTGTTTTGAGAAAGTGTTTATTAATAAGGTTTAAGAATTTTTGTCCCAATTTAGTTTTAACCATCAGATTGTAAGGGGGAGTAAACCAGATGATCTTTCTAAATCTTTTCTTCTTATTACTGTCGTTGTTTTGAGAAAGTGCTTATTAATAAGATCTAAGAACTTTTGTCCCAATTTAGTTTTAACCATCAGATTGTAAGGGGAGTAAACCAGATGATCTTTCTAAATCTTTTCTTCTTATTACTGTCGTTGTTTTGAGAAAGTGCTTATTAATAAGATCTAAGAACTTTTGTCCCAATTTAGTTTTAACCATCAGATTGTAATGGGGGAGCAAACCAGATGATCTTTCTAGATCTTTTCTTTTTATTACTGTCGTTGTTTTTAGAAAGTGTTGTCTTAATAAGGTTTAAGAATTTTTGTCCCAATTTAGTTTTAACCATCAGATTGTAATGGGGGAGCAAACCAGATGATCTTTCTAGATCTTTTCTTTTTATTACTGTCGTTGTTTTGAGAAATGCTTATTAATAAGATCTAAGAACTTTTTGTCCCAGTTTTAACCATCAGATTGGTAAACCAGATGATCTTTTTCTAAATCTTTTCTTCTTATTACTGTCGTTGTTGAAAGTGTTTATTAATAGGTTTAAATTTTTGTCCCAATTTAGTTTTAACCATCAGATTGTAATGGGGGAGCAAACCAGTCTTTCTAGATCTTTTCTTTTTATTACTGTCGTTGTTTTGAAAGTGTTTATTAATAAGGTTTAGAATTTTTTGTCCCAATTTAGTTTTAACGCATCAGATTGTAATGGAGACAAACCAGATGATCTTTCTAAATCTTTTCTTCTTATTACTGTCGTTGTTTTGAGAAAGTCTTATTAATAAGATCTAAGAACTTTGTCCCAATTTAATTTTAACCATCAGATTGTAGAAATTAAAACCAGATGATCTTTCTAAATCTTTTCTTCTTATTACTGTCGTTGTTTGAGAAAGTGTTTATTAATAAGATCTAGAACTTTTTGTCCCAATTCGTTTTAACCATCGAAAGATTGTAAGGGAGTAAACCAGATGATCTTTTTCTAAATCTTTTCTTCTTATTACTGTCGTTGTTTTGAGAAAGTGTTTATTAATAAGGTTTAAGAATTTTGTCCCAATTTAGTTTTAACCATCAGATTGTAATGGGGGAGCCAGATGATCTTTCTGAATCTTTTCTTTTTATTACTGTCGTTGTTTTGAGAAAGTGTTTATTAATGAGAGTTTAAGAATTTTTGTCCCAATTTAGTTTTAGCCATCAGATTGTAATGGGGGAGCAAACCAGATGATCTTTTCTAGATCTTTTCTTTTTTATTACTGTCGTTGTTTTGAGAAAGTGTTATTAATAAGGTTTAAAGATTTTGTCCCAATTTAGTTTTAACCATCAAGTTGGCAGAGTAAACCAGATGATCTTTCTAAATCTTTTCTTCTTATTACTGTCATTGTTTGAGAAAGTGTTTATTAATAGGTTCCAGAATTTTGTCCAATTTGAAAACTTTAACCATCAGATTGTAATGGGGGAGCAAACCAGATGATCTTTTCTTTTTTATTACTGTCGTGTTTTGAGAAAGTGTTTTATTGATAAGTTTAGAACTTTGTCCCAATTCAGTTTAACCATCAGATTGTAAGGGAAGTAAACCAGATGATCTTTCTAAATCTTTCTTTTTATTACTGTCGTTGTTTGAAAGTGTTTATTAATAAGGTTTAAGAATTTTTGTCCCCAATTTAGTTTTAACCATCAGATTGTAATGGGGGAGCAAACCAGATGATCTTTCTAAATCTTTTTCTTTTTATTACTGTCGTTGTTTGAGAAAGTGTTTTATTAATAGGGTTTAAAAATTTTTGTCCCAATTTAGTTTTTATCAGATTGTAAAGGGGGAGTAAACCAGATGATCTTTCTAAATCTTTTCTTCTTATTACTGTCGTTGTTTTTGTGAAAGTGTTTATTAATAAGGTTTAAGAATTTTTGTCCCAATTTTAGTTTTAACCATCAGATTGTAATGGGGGAGCGCAAACCAGATATCTTTCTAAATCTTTTCTTTTTATTACTGTCGTTGTTTTGAGAAAGTGTTTATTGATAAGGTTTAAGAACTTTTGTCCCAATTCAGTTTTAACCATCAGATTGTAATGAAGGAGCAAACCAGATGATCTTTCTAAATCTTTTTCTTTTTTATTACTGTGTTGTTTTGAGAAAGTGTTTTATTAATAAGGTTTAAGAATTTTTGTCCCAATTTAACCATCAGATTGTAATGGGAGCAAACCAGATGATCTTTTAGATCTTTTTCTTTTTTTATTACTGTCGTTGTTTTGAGAAAGTGTTTATTAATAGGTTTAAAATTTTTGTCCCAATTTAGTTTTAACCATCAGATTGTAAGGGGGAGTAAACCAGATGATCTTTCTAAATCTTTTTTCTTCTTATTACTGTCGTTGTTTTGAGAAGTGTTTATTAATAGGTTAAAATTTTGTCCCCATTTAGTTTTAACCATTACCATCTGAATTTAGTAATGGGGAGCAAACCAGATGATCTTTCTAAATCTTTCTTCTTATTACTGTCGTTGTTTTGAGAAAGTTATATAATAAGATCTAAGAACTTTTGTCCCAGTTTTAACCATCAGATTGTAAAGGGGGAGTAAACCAGTCTTTCTAAATCTTTCTTCTTGTCACACTGTCGTTGTTTTTGAAAAGTGTTTATTAATAAGGTTTAAATTTTTTGTCCCAATTTAGTTTTAACCATCAGATTGTAATGGGAGCAAACCCAGATGATCTTTCTAAAATCTTTTCTTTATTACTGTCGTTGTTTTGAAGATGTTTATTGATAAGTTTAGAAGCTTTTGTCCCAATTCGGTTTAACCATCAGATTGTAGGGGGAGTAAACCAGATGATCTTTCTAAATCTTTTTCTTCTTATTACTGTTGTTGTTTGAAAGAGATAGCATTAATAAGATCTAAGAACTTTTGTCCCAATTGGTTATAACCATCAGATTGTAATGAAACCAAACCAGATTCTAAATCTTTTCTTTTATTACTGTCGTTGTTTGAGAAAGTGTTTATTGATAAGGTTGAAGAACTTTTGTCCCAATTCAGTTTTAACCATCAGATTGTAAGGGGGGAGTAAACCAGATGATCTTTCTAAATCTTTTCTTCTTATTACTGTTGTTGTTTTGAGAAAGTGCTTATTAATAAGATCTAAGAACTTTTGTCCCAATTTAGTTTTAACCATCAGATTGTAATGGGGGAGCAAACCAGATGATCTTTCTAGATCTTTTCTTTTTATTACTGTCGTTGTTTTGAGAAAGTGTTTATTAATAAGGTTTAAGAATTTTTGTCCCAATTTAGTTTTAACCATCAGATTGTAATGGGGGAGCAAACCAGTTGATCTTTCTAAATCTTTTCTTCTTATTACTGTCGTTGTTTTGAGAAAGTGCTTATTAATAAGATCTAAGAACTTTTGTCCCAATTTAGTTTTAACCATCAGATTGTAATGGGGGAGTAAACCTGATGATCTTTCTAAATTTTTTCTTCTTATTACTGTTGTTGTTTTGAGAAAGTGTTTATTAATAAGATCTAAGAACTTTTGTCCCAATTTAGTTTTAACCATCAGATTGTAAGGGGGGAGCAAACCAGATGATCTTTCTAGATCTTTTCTTTTTATTACTGTCGTTGTTTTGAGAAAGTGTTTATTAATAAGGTTTAAGAATTTTTGTCCCAATTTAGTTTTAACCATCAGATTGTAAGGGGGAGCAAACCAGATGATATTTGTAGATCTTTTCTTCTTATTATTGTCATTGTTAAACGGTTTTCTGAATTTGAGAGTAGTATCTTTGTAACGGATGTGCGTTGTGGTGCATTGGATATCAGCTCGGAACGAGAAATCGGGGAGCCGAGTTCGATTTCCAGCAGAATTCATTGCATTCACTTACGCACAAATACCCTTGGGAAAAGTATTAATCCGTCTATTCCTTTCAATTATGGGTTAAATAACAGGACAGATT